>JBBPBT010000850.1:1510412-1537445 GCA_037974875.1 Cicer bijugum | reverse complement strand
AAAATAATATCAAATAAAATGACAACTAACAAAATATGATCCTTGTGGTCATTGTGTATTGCTTCATCCACATATTTTTATTACATAACAATATTAAGAAGAGTTGCTATTTTGACACAAAAATTGACAATAAAAAAATTGGTTGACGCAATTTGACTATTTCATTAATTACATATGATTAATAGATATTACAAATATTGAAATTCATTAGTTATTTATTAAATGTAATTAATTATAAATTTAAATATAATTATTTATAAATTTTAAATATTCAATATGTGTACGTATTTCTATAGAATTTTCTCTACTAAGTTTTATAAATAGTTTTTCCACAAGTTTTATTATATCATCCACTATCTTATACTATATCTCCTATTTAAATATTATTTCATAACGTCTACTTAAAATTTTTAAAATTAATTCCATATTATTATTTCATAATGTTTGTCCAACATCTTTCACATTAATTTTACATTACCACTTTGTCCGTTTTTTGTTTCTGTATTAATCAACTTCACATTTTCAGGCAATCTACTTATTTGTTTGCAATATTGTATGTATCTTTTCAGAATATTTAATATTGAACTTAATTATATGATAATTTTCTTCAAATTCTTCTGAATTGATAAAATTGAATATATATGATTGATATAACTACTTTATCAATAATCATTTTGCAATTGAAATATAAAAGTTCATATTGATTTTTTTTTATATTCACTTACATTAAATAAATTAAAATATACTCGCGCAATATGCAGGTTAACGTTGACATTAAATGTGATATTATAAAGAAGTATGTGGTGCAATCACCAATTAAGAAGTTATTTGTTCTGACTTATTATTTATTGTTTCTCATATCTTTCCAATTTTTTCAGTTTATACTTGTAACTATGTCTTATTTTGCTTCTTGGACTTGGCAGACTTGTAACTATGTCTTATTTTGCTTCTTGGACTTGGCAGACTCTAAAAAATTGACTTAATGTATGTTCAGAAGTTGTCAACCAAACATATTATGATACTCTTTTAATATCTTATAAATAGATCGTGAGAAGAAATGCAAAGAAAAAATAAAAGATACTAACTCAATTGAATAAATTGTCTATAATGATTTGTTCAAATTAGAGGATACTAACATATTGAGATGAAAAAAATAGTGATTTGTTCAAATTCTGCAATACTACGACTAGTGTTGTCAAATAGTGTCTATAACGGTTGTTAGAGCGTAGCGGAATTTGAAGAAATCGTCATTGTTCTGTGATAAGCTCTTGTGTACAAAGTGTTGGGGCTATAGCGCTGTAGAATAGCGGAATTTGATACCTTAATTTCCACGATCCACAATTCATAACATTGGCTATAGCTCTATAGCTCTGCTATAGTAGCTATTAAACTACACTTGTACAGATAGTGTGGTGTTGAGTAACACTAATTTGTTCAAATTCTTCTATACAACATTGGTCGATTGCATTTGTTTGTATTGACCTTAGTTCCTCTTTTCTCCTTTTATAATAATAACAACTTCAGGAGAAGATGCGACAGTTGAAAATGAAGTAGTGGTGGTAAACAACACTGTTCTTCCACACAGGTTTATTAATGTTAATGTGCAAGATGGAATCATCTTATAACCTTGAGAAGTGAGATTTACTAGTTACTAACCAAAAGAAAAGGCTTGAATTTGTTTCTTCAAGGAGTGATAAATTAACGTTCAAGTCCATGGAAAAGGAACTTCTCATACTTCTAATACCATCACAGAATGTTGTTGGAGTTTTTTGGCTTATTATGTATTGCCATTCCAATAGATTCTCCACCTATCCTTGTAATTTCGTTTAATGTCCACAACAGAACCAATAAAACCAATTAGTAAAGTGTAAATAAAAAATGGATGAAAAAATGCTTATTTTTGTTATTTTAGTTATATATAAATATTACTAATATCGTTATAATGCACTTACAACTATTTTCTATTTTTATTTTTTATATTTTATATTTTTCAATATTTGAATTATGGTTTATTTCATCACCAATGTTGCAGGTAGAATATTGTTGTTTTGTGTCTTTGGAAAAGCAATTGCTAAAATGATTTTGTATTTAGTTTAGAAGTGAGTATTGTTGAAGGTTATAGACTTTAAGAGCTTGCTAAGGTTAGTTAATGCTATAATTTTCTGACATTTTCTTTGATTCGTATTTGACATAATTTAAAACCATTAAACAAATTAAGAAAAATAGTTCAAAGCATGAGTATGAGGTTAATTAAGCACTTCTAACTTTATATGTATGAGTGTGAGGTTGTTATGTTCTTGTTCTGGTGTAGTTGTTCCCATAGCAGCTAGGAAATAATGGCTTCCTTTTTTGTGTGTGCATTTTTTATGTTTATTTAGACTTGTTCTTCATTATGGACATTTGTTTTGTGAATATGCTTTATGACTCTTTTGCATGCTTTGTTCCATTATGCATAGTGAATCTATTATGTTTAAGGTTAATCGCTTTTCTGTTCTAAGTTGAATTATGTTCTTTGTGTGTCAACATAACATATGTTAATCTTCTTTGAAGCAATGGATAAGTCATGGATTAAGAAGCCACACACATCGGCTAAATATGATCAAGGGATAGAGGGATTTATTACTTTTGCCTTTCGAGATGAATTAGAAAATGGCGAAATAATATATGCCCTTGTAAACGTTGTGGTTTCAAAAAACTGCATAATAGAAGTGTAATGTATGATCACTTAAAGTGCAAATCATTTCCAAAGGGATACACCCTTTGGCTACATCATGGAGAGTCCATAGCAGAAACTAGTACTATCTCTCCTAGTAGTGTTTTAAATATAGTTCAAGACAATGTTGTCGTTGATGATCATATATAGGACATGATCAATGATGCTTTTGGAGTCGAATATCATAAAAACGAAGTACCCATTGAATCAAATACAAAGATTGATTGGAATTAAGATATTGTGCCAAATGCAAGTCAACAAAGGTATGGAGAAGCCATAGAGTACTACAAATTAAGTAGAGAGGGATAACAAACTTTGTACGAAGGGTGTGTTAAATATTTAAGACTATCCTTTTTGGTAAAGTTGTATCACATCAAATGTTAATGTGGAATGATTGATAAAGCCATGACAATGGTTTTAGAGTTATTAAAAGATGCATTTGAATTTGCAAATATACCAAATTCATTCTATGAAGCCAAGAAAATAATCAACAAGCTTTGTTTAAATTATGAAAAGATCCCTCTTTTTTTGAGTAATTATATGCTTTATTGGTGTAATAAGGAAGATGAAATGAGTGAGACATGCAAAATTTGTAACATTTCCAAATGGAAATCAAAAGTAAAAGTTGGTGCACTTGGAGACAACACCAAGAGTTGTGCAAGCGATAAAAGTAATAAACGTGTTTGAAGCTCCTCCTAATGTTAGTAGAAAAATAACTAGATGGAATTCAAATGCACAACCAATAGGATCAACTTCTTATTTGTTAGGCGGTTTTTTGGGTGAAATTGCAAGGAAATTTAAGGATTTTCCAATAATGTACGACAATTGGAAACTAGTTCCATTTCCAAGAAAAAAAAAATTTAAGGATAAAATACAGATATCAATGATAAACAACTGACTATTCTGTATTTATTGTTTTGATCGTAAACTAACTTTTTTTTTTTTTATGATTATGCTAGTCAAAATTTGTTTTTGATTATAGAGACAACAAAAAAGATATCCTTATGAGCCTTGGAAAGAAATGAAGATATGCACGATGTAGGTTGCTTAAGAAAGTTTGTAAGTGAGATCTTTCTTGGGAGGAAAACCTACAACATTTTCCACGTTCTATTAATCATGACCACTAGACTATTTTTGTCCAATATATGCATAAGACAGATACAACGGTAAACATTATTTTGTTGTGTTATCATTTGTTTTCTATTGTTTAGTTTTCTGATGTGATATGTTATCACTACAAGAGAAAGCTGATAAAAATGTTGCAACTAGAAAAAAACTTAGATCCTTCATACATTAGGTTATAAGACGCTTGCGAGGAAGAGGGATGAGTTAGTAGGATTCACTCAATCTACTATTGATTGCATACTTAATTGAACATGTACTTATTACATGTGTTTACTTGTAAGAACTGAGAGATGGTCGAAAATACTGTAGGGGTGAAATGTATTCAATTTGTCATAAAAAGTCTGATGGGTCATTTGACAATGACGAGGCCAAGGAAAAATATGTAAGTGTAAAGAATAGAAGTGTTATATGATTGTAAGTATTTCTTATTGAATACTTTATAAATCAAAGATGCAACTGTTAGTGTTGGTAATAGTGAGTTGCAAAGCTATAAAATTACTTATTTGGTTAGTTATAGTGAGTTGCAAAGTTAGACATTTTTGTTACAGAAAGGAATTTAGTTTCCTTCACCTGTCATTGCAGGAACAATTATAATTTGAAATTGGGAAGACTGGTTCTCCAAATGAAGCATTTGTTATAGTGTTTGGAAAAGAACATTCTGGATATGTTCGTTGTATGGGACATGGAATAACATCGTCTCAAGTTACTACATCTACTTATCACTCAGTAAGATCAATGTCTTTTGTAACACCCCGTTTTTCAAAGCGAGGGTGTATTTTTTTTTTCAAAAGAAATTAAAATACAAAAGAGAAATAAATATGGTAAAACCTTTGGATAAATAATTAAGTCATTATAAATTTACAAGCAGCGGAAAAAGTTCTCAAAATATGAATTCAAAATGTTTACATAACGAAAGTGGTACAGTCTTCCAGTTTAAAAATAAAAGTAACCCAAAAGAGAGACATTTGTTCCCTCTGTGTCAACCTAGTCTGATCATTTTAAAAAACAACTAAACACCCTGAGTGATCTCCACGCGCCCCGTGAGATCCTCCTAACGTAGCTCCAATCAAGCATTCCCATTTACATTCCCATCCGTAGGGTACGAACCGGTAGGATCATCCTGGCTCTCATCTGAGGGCAAAGCCCAGATTTCCACAATAGTTGTAAAGGGTCACCAACCAAAATTAACAGTTAACACATAACATTTAAGTTTTCAATTGCACAAAATGACATTTCAACTTAGCATGCACCTTAAAAGGGTTTCTATATGCCAAACATGCATACACAAAGTTGAAAAATGAAGTTTTTAACAAAACAACATTGTTGTATTCGACTACAACATCTTTGTATTCGAATACAAGGCTATTTCAGCATTCAACAGCAAAACAACATGTCTGTATTCGACTACAACAGTCTGTATTCGACTACACAGTAAGTCAGTGGCAAAACAGCATGTCTGTATTCGACTACAACAGTCTGCATTTGACTACACAGTAAGTCAGTGGCAAAACAACATGTTTGTATTCGAATACAGCTTGCTGTATTCGAATACACATCAGACAGCAGCAGAAAAACACCAAAATTCAGCATTTTTAAGCTTTTCAAAGGGTTACAAAATCAATCAAGACTTACCCACAATTCCAAACAATCAAACTTAGCAATTATAGCGCAATTACCACGACATCTTGAGTTTTGAAACAATTTTGCAATCAATCACACTTACACACAATTCCAAAACAAAACACTTAGCACTTATAACGTAATCGCTACAACATCATGAATTTCGAAATAGTATTGCAATCAAACATGCTATCACCAACTTCCAAAACATAACGCTTAACACTTATAACACAATACTACAATATCATGAGTTTCGAAATGGTATTGCAATCAAACATGTTATCCCCATATTCCAAAACATAACACTTAACACTTATAACACAATACCCACACATACAAGATGAACCAACAACTCACAATTTACCTGGGTGTAGTCTCTCACGGACAAACACCTGTGCAGTCTCTCACGGACAAACACCTGTGCAGTCTCCCACGGACAAACACAATTCACCAAGAAACATAAGTCGTAAACGTACCACCTATCACGGGTCAGCACTATTTACCGAGGTGCCACCTATCACGGTTCAACACAACTTACCAAACGTAAATCATAAACGTACCACCTATCACAGGTCAGTACTGTTTACCGAGGTGCCACCTATCACGGGTCAGCACGATTTACCAAACGAAAAAGCGTAAGTCGTAAGGGTACCACCAATCACGGGTCAGTACTGCTTACCGAGGTGCCACCTATCACGGGTCAGCACAACATACCAAACGTAAATCGTAAACGTACCACCTATCATGGGTCAGTACTGTTTACCGAGGTGCCACCTATCACGGGTCAGCACGATTTACCAAACAAAAAGCGTAAGTCGTAAGGGTACCACCAATCACGGGTCAGCACAACTTACCAAACGTAAATCGTAAACATACCACCTATCACGGGTCAGTACTGTTTACCGAGGTGCCACCTATCATGGGTCAGCATGATTTACCATAACAAACAATAAGTAACCAAGACATTAAGAGATTCCCCATTCTTAACGCCCAGTTAACTTAAACAATTTTCAAAACAACATTAAGTAAATAAGTCATTAAGAGATTCCCCATTCTTAATACTTATTTAACTTAAACGATTTTCAAAACAAATATTAAGTAACCAAGACATTAAGAGATTCCCCATTCTTAACGCCCAGTTAACTTAAACAATTTTCAAAACAACATTAAGTAACCGAGACATTAAGAGATTCCCCATTCTTAATACCCAGTTAACTTAAACGATTTTCAAACAAACAAACACATATTAAGTAAACAAGACATTAAGTGATTCCCCATTCTTAATACTTATTTAACTTAATGGTTTTCAAATCCCACACTGAACAAACTCAAACATATTCACGAATTTAATACACAATTCACGCCAAAACACAACAATTCATTTCCCCACAAAATCATTTTTACGACGACATTAAGTAAACGCAGATATTAAGAGATTCCCCATTCTTAATACTCATTTAACTTAACGATTTTCACAACAACCATAAGCAAACAGACATATTAAAAGATTCTCCATTCTTAATATACTTTTGACTTAAACGATTTCCACCACAAAACATTCAGTAAACAAGTCATTAAGAGATTCCCCATTCTTAATACTCATTTCACTAAAACCATTTTCAAAACCAAACATTAAGTAACCAAGACATTAAGAGATTCCCCATTCTTAACGCTCAATTAACTTAAACGATTTTCCAAACAAACATTAAGTGAACGAGACATTAAGAGATTCCCCATTCTTAATTCTCATTTAGCTTAAACGATTTTCCAAACACACATTAAGTATACAAGACATTAAGAGATTCCCCATTCTTAATACTCATTTAACTTAATGGTTTTCAAATTCCACACAAAACAAAATCAAACATACTTTCACATTCAATCCATAATTCACACCAAATCATTTTTCCACACAAACCACACAAAACACATCTCAAATTTCATCAATATCAATTAAGAACACGTCAAAAACAATGAACACAAATCAACACAATCCACCACTCAAACACACAAGTTTCATTTACTCAAAATCATACATAAATGAGTTTAAATTCATTTTCCACGAAACATTCATCAATATAACCAAAACCTAACTCTAAGATTTTACCCATAAAGCCTTAGATACATTTTTCCCCAAATCAATACTCCATCCCTAACAAAATTCTTTTCCACACAACCACAGATAAGGCCCTAAATGCAAACTAAAAGTTTGGAAGGAGCCCTTACCTTCAGGTTAGCTGTAACGTGCGATTAGCGTACCGCGAGCAAATCCGGTAAAATCTCCGCTCGCAACGCCGCTTCCAAAGTTGGTCCCCTAGCACCGTAGCATGGTAGTGAGCAACTTTCCCTTCTATCTCTTCGCGAAACGAAGCTTAGATCTAGGTGAAACGGGAAGGTTTGTGTTTGAATCCCTAATACCATTTTTCTTCGTTTTCGAAACAACGAGGAAGTATGAAGCTGAGAAATCTTTGCTTTCTTACCCCTTAAGCCTTGGGTTTCTATTCTTGAAGCCAAAGAAAGAAAAAGGAAGCAAAACCAATGGAAGAAGAAAAAGGGGCGAAGAGGAAATGTCGCGGCAGAGGAAGGAGAAGATGGAAATGTTTGGTTTCTTTCTCTCCCTTTTTCCTTCCTTTATATTTCTTTTCTTTCTATTTCCTCCCCTTTCCCTCAACACAAACATATATATAACTTATAATATATATATATATATATATACATATACATATACATATATATATATATATATTTACATTATATTTAAAACCAACTCAAACGAATATCTAACAACTCTTACACATCTCACCTCATTGACAACTCAATCTAATTTAATAAAATATCTACTCTCGTCGCAACTCAATTGACCGGTACAAATTTTAGCAACCCGAGATATTATGAACAAAACTGCCCAGAATTATATTCTTCGAAACCTAAATAAATTATTCCTCGACAAATAATTTTAATCAAATTTCCAAAAATATATTTTCGGCCTTTAACTCACTAAATACCGAAAACCGGGTTAAAAACTTAAGCAATTTAACACAAAATACCCTAAAATTGTATAACTTAGGATTTAAAATTACGGGTCTTACATTACTACCCTCTGAAATTAGTTTCGTCCTCGAAACTACGCGTCGATAAATAACTCTGATGTTGTTCTCTCATCTTGTTCTCTAGTCCAAAGGTCGCGTCCCTAGTAATTGGGTTCCTAATCACTTTTACCAACGAAACATCCTTGGGCCTCAATCGCTTAATCTTTCTGTCATCAATTCTCACAGGTGGTACTTCGAACGACAAGTTGTCCTTTAGCTGGATTGTGTCTGGTTCGATCACATGAGATGGATCTACAAGATATCTCCTCAGTTGTGGCACATGAACACATCATGAATATTGGACAGTATCAGAGGTAATGAAATCCGATAAGCAACGGGCCCAATTCGTGCCGAAATCTGATATGGCCCAATGAATTTCGGAGTCAACTTCTTCGATTTCAATGCTCTAACAACTCCAGTAGTAGGTGTGACTCTTAGAAATACATGGTCACCATATTCGAATTCCAAAAGTCTGCGACGCTTGTCCGCGTCACTCTTCTGATGATCTTTTGAAGTCTTCATTTTCTCCTTGATCTTCTTTACCTTAGCTGTAGTCTGTTGCACCATCTTTGGTTTGACAGTCATATTCTCACCGTCCTTATACCAACACAAGGGTGTTTGACACTTGTGCCCATATAAAGCCTCATATGGTGCCATTCCAATACTTGCGTGGAAACTATTGTTGTAGGTGAACTCAATCGTAGCTTCGTTCCCAAGGCTTTGTGCAATGCTTACCAAAAATGTGATGTGAACTTCAGATCACGGTCTGATACAATACTCGATGGTACTCCGAGTAATCTCTAAAGGTTGCAACACCCCAGCAGGTCGCTGATGTTCCACCTTGTACGAAACATCCATCTAGTACCGAACCTAAACACTATGTATGACACCGATACATTGAGTACAATGTATCATTACCTAATGATAGGACTTCCCATCCATACCAAGAATGATCTTGGGTTATTGTAGAGGTAAACAAATCAGATTAGTCGAGAAGTCCTGATTCTGAATAGTTATTTGACAATGTAAACATGCATAATTTACTGTCAAAGTCTTAGCAGTAAAGAAGACATAGACAACTTCAAACGATTTGCACAATCCATAGCAATGAAGGAATGGGTTGCCCCCGAATCAGAAAGTGTAGTTAGGGGGTTACCTGTAATCGCACAATCATATTGAATCAGATTGCTAGATAAATTTCCAACTTCGGCGCCAACACAATAAACATGTCCTCTAGCAATAGGAAGAGTAATCCTAGCTACATTCACCATTGGTTCCACCTTCGGAGCCTTGCAACTCTTTGCAAAGTGCCCTGGTTTATGGCAATTGTAGCAAGTAGGACTGTTAAAGGTACAAGCATAAGCATAATGTCCCTCCTCTCCACATCGGAAACATCGTATAACTTGTCCCACTTGTCTCCCAATGTCTTGGTTCCCTGGGTTATTCTGTCCCCCGTTGTTATCATGTGGTCGATTATAAGGTTTAGCAACTTGTTTTCCCTTGTTCTGATACTTCACCCGACTAGGTCCTCCTGAGTTAGAATTCCCTCCTCGGCTAGCTCTCTTATTCTTCATATCCTCAACTTCTCTACATTTTTCCACAAGAACTTGGAAACGTTGAATTCCCAAGGGTAAGACAAAGTCTTGAATCTCATACTTTAGTCCGTCTTGGAAACGATGACACAAGAATGGCTCGTGAATCTCTTCACGGAAAAATCTGAAATGCCTTGATAGTGATTCAAACTTAGCAGCATATTCGCCCACGGTCATGTTCCCCTGATGTAGTTTCAGGAAATCATCACCCAGTCTAGTCCTGGTACTCATCGGGAAGTATTTGTCTAAAAACTTCCTTTTGAAAGATTCCCAGTTCACCTCCTCGTGAGCTGATCTCATCAACAACCTTGTACTCCTCCACCAGTACTCAGCATCTCCTAGTAGCATATAAGTGGCATAGTTGACCCTCACTCCCGCCTGACAGTTAATCATTTCGAAGATCTTCTCCACTTCTTGGATCCATTGATCCGCATTCTCTGAATTCTCATCCCCCTCAAACTTGGGAGGATTGTAACGACGAAAGTCTTTTAATCCTCTTGACTCTGCAGCATGTATCTCTCTTTCCCTCTTTTCGAGATCACGTTGAGTCTTGGCAGCAGTCTGTGCCGCAACAGAAGCAGCCATGTTATTCATAGCCTCCGCCATTCGATCACCCCGATTGGCATTGGCTCTCGGAACGTCATTCCTCCTTGGCAACATGGTTTCCCTATAAAACCATCATCAAGAAGAGTCTTAACACTACTTCAATAATTCCAAGAATAACTTCCGACCACATTAGCACATAATAATTATTATGAACTTGACAACTAAAACCACCTAAACCGACACATGATCAGACAACAACTCCTAACCTATAATCTAGAACTAGAGGTTCCACAGCCCCCAAAGAAATCCAAACCAAAGCTCTGATACCACAATGTAACAACCCGTTTTTCAAAGCGAGGGTGTATTTTTTTTTCAAAAGAAATTAAAATACAAAAGAGAAATAAATATGGTAAAACCTTTGGATAAATAATTAAGTCATTATAAATTTACTAGCAGCAGAAAAAGTTCTAAAAATATGAATTCAAAATGTTTACATAACGAAAGTGGTACAGTCTTCCAGTTTAAAAATAAAAGTAACCCAAAAGAGAGACATATGTTCCCTTTGTGTCAACCTAGTCTGATCATTTTACAAAACAACTAAACACCCTAAGTGATCTCCACGCGCCCCGTGAGATCCTCCTAACGTAGCTCCAATCAAGCATTCCCATCTACATTCCCATCCGTAGGGTACGAACTGGTAGGATCATCCTGGCTCTCATTTGAGGGCAAAGCCCAGATTTCCACAATTGTTGTAAAGGGTCACCAACCGAAATTAGCAGTTAACACTTAACATTTATGTTTTCAATTGCACAAAATGACATTTCAACTTAGCATGCACCTTAAAAGGGTTTCTATATGCAAAACATGCATACACAAAGTTGAAAAATGAAGTTTTTAACAAAACAACATTGTTGTATTCGACTACAACATCTTTGTATTCGAATACAAGGCTATTTCAGCATTCAACAACAAAACAGCATCTCTGTATTCGACTACAACAGTCTGTATTCGACTACACAGTAAGTCAGTGGCAAAACAACATGTCTGTATTCGACTACAACAGTCTGTATTTGACTACACAGTAAGTCAGTGGCAAAACAACATGTTTGTATTTGAATACAGCTTGCTGTATTCGAATACACATTAGACAGCAGCAGAAAAACACCAAAATTCAGCATTTTTATGCTTTTCAAAGGGTTTCGAAATCAATCAACACTTACCCACAACTCCAAACAATCAAACTTAGCAATTATAGCGCAATCACCACGACATCTTGAGTTTCGAAACAATTTTGCAATCAATCACACTTACACACAATTCCAAAACAAAACACTTAGCACTTATAACGTAATCGCTAAAACATCATGAATTTCGAAATAGTATTGCAATCAAACATGCTATCACCAACTTCCAAAACATAACGCTTAACACTAATAACACAATACTACAACATCATGAGTTTCGAAATGGTATTGCAATCAAACATGTTATCCCCATATTCCAAAACATAACACTTAACACTTATAACACAATACCCACACAGACAAGATGAACCAACAACTCACAATTTACCCGGGTGTAGTCTCTCACGGACAAACACCTGTGCAGTCTCTCACGGACAAACACCTGTCCAGTCTCCCACGGACAAACACAATTCACCAAGAAACATAAGTCGTAAACGTACCTCCTATCACGGGTCAACACTATTTACCGAGGTGCCACCTATCACGGTTCAACACAACTTATCAAACGTAAATCGTAAACGTACCACTTATCACGGGTCAGTACTGTTTACCGAGGTGCCACCTATCACGGGTCAGCACGATTTACCAAACGAAAAAGCGTAAGTCGTAAGGGTACCACCTATCACGGGTCAGTACTGCTTACCGAGGTGCCACCTATCACGGGTCAGCACAACTTAACAAACGTAAATCGTAAACGTACCACCTATCATGGGTCAGTACTGTTTACCGAGGTGCCACCTATCACGGGTCAGCATGATTTACCAAACGAAAAGCGTAAGTCGTAAGGGTACCACCTATCACGGGTCAGTACTGCTTACCGAGTTGCCACCTATCACGGGTCAGCACAACTTACCAAACGTAAATCGTAAACGTACCACCTATCACGGGTCAGTACTGTTTACCGAGGTGCCACCTATCACGGGTCAGCACGATTTACCATAACAAACAATAAGTAACCAAGACATTAAGAGATTCCCCATTCTTAACGTCCAGTTAACTTAAACAATTTTCAAAACAACATTAAGTAAATAAGTCATTAAGAGATTCCCCATACTTAATACTTATTTAACTTAAACGATTTTCAAAACAAATATTAAGTAACCAAGACATTAAGAGATTCCCCATTCTTAACGCCCAGTTAACTTAAACAATTTTCAAAACAACATTAAGTAACCGAGACATTAAGAGATTCCCCATTCTTAATGCCCAGTTAACTTAAACGATTTTCAAACAAACAAACACACATTAAGTAAACAAGACATTAAGAGATTCCCCATTCTTAATACTTATTTAACTTAATGGTTTTCAAATCCCACACAGAACAAACTCAAACATATTCACGAATTTAATACACAATTCACGCCAAAACACAACAATTCATTTCCCCACAAAATCATTTTTACGACGACATTAAGTAAACACATATATTAAGAAATTCCCCATTCTTAATACTCATTTAACTTAACGATTTTCACAACAACCATAAGCAAACAGACATATTAAGAGATTCCCCATTCTTAATATACTTTTGACTTAAACGATTTCCACCACAAAACATTCAGTAAACAAGTCATTAAGAGATTCCCCATTCTTAATACTCATTTCACTGAAACCATTTTCAAAAACAAATATTAAGTAAACGAGACATTAAGAGATTCCCCATTCTAAATTCTCATTTAGCTTAAACAACTTTCCAAACACACATTAAGTAAACAAGACATTAAGAGATTCCCCATTCTTAATACTCATTTAACTTAATGATTTTCAAATTCCACACAAAATAAACTCAAACATACTGTCACATTCAATCCATAATTCACACCAAATCATTTTTCCACACAAAACACATCTCAAATTTCATCAGTATCAATTAAGAACACGTCAAAAACAATGAACACAAATCAACACAATCCACCACTCAAACACACAAGTTTCATTTACTCAAAATCATATATAAATGAGTTTAAATTCATTTTCCACGAAACATTCATCAATATAACTGTAACACCCCGATTTTCAGAGCGAGGGTGTATTTTTTTTTCAAAAGAAATTAAAATACAACTGAGAAATAAATAAGGTAATACCTTTGGATAAATATTTAAGTCAAAATAATTTACAAGCAACGGAATAATTTTTCGAAATATGACTCCAAAATATTTAAACATCAAAAAGCGGTACAGTCTTCCAATTTAAAATAAACGCAATTCAAAAGAAAGACATATACTCCCTATACGTCAACCTAATCTGATCATTCCACAAAAACTATACATCCTGAGTGATCTTCACGCGCCCCGCAAGATCCTCCTAACATAGCACCAGTCAGGTGTTCCCAACTACATTTCCATCCACAGGGTACGAACCGGTAGGATGGTCCTGGTTCTCGTCGGAGGGCAAAGCCCAGATTTCCACAATAGTTGTAAAGGGTCACCAATCGAAATTAACAGTTAACACATAACATTTAAGTTTTTAAATGCACAAAATAACATTTCAACTTAGCATACACCTTAAAAGGGTTTCTATATGCCAAACATGCATAAACAACATTGAAAAATGAAGTTTTTAACAAAACAGCATTGTTGTATTCGACTACAGCATCTTTGTATTCGAATATAAGGCTATTTCAGCATTCAGCAGCAAAATAGCATGTCTGTATTCGACTACAACAGTCTGTATTCGACTACACAGTAAGTTAGTGGCAAAACAACATGTATGTATTCGAATACAGCTTGCTGTATTTGAATACACATCAGACAGCAGCAGAAAAACAACAAAATTCAGCATTTTTCAGCTTTTCAAAGGGTTTCGAAATCAATCAACACTTACCCTCAACTCCAAACAATCAAACCTAGCAATTATAGCGCAATCACCACGACATCTTGAGTTTCGAAACAATTTTGCAATCAATCACACTTACACACAATTCCAAAACAAAACACTTAGCACTTATAACGTAATCGCTACAACATCATGAATTTCGAAATAGTATTGCAATCAAACATGCTATCACCAACTTCCAAAACATAACGCTTAACACTTATAACACAATACTACAACATCATGAGTTTCGAAATGGTATTGCAATCAAACATGTTATCCCCATATTCCAAAACATAACACTTAACACTTATAACACAATACTACAACATCATGAGTTTCAAAATGGTATTGCAATCAATCACGCTATCACACAATTCCCAAACATCCACACTTGGCAATTATAACCCAATCACCACAACAACTTTAGTTTTGAAACACTCCAACATAAACTTGAATCAAAACACAACTCGCACACAATTTCAAAACATACTGCTTAACAGTTACAACACAATACCCACACGGACAAGATGAACCAACAAATCACATGGCATCACCTTGACTCGACAATCCCAACGCATACAGGATGAACCAACAAATCACATGGCATCACCTTGGCGCGACAATCTCAACACAGACAAGATGAACCAACAAATCACATGGCATCACCTTGACTCGACAATCCCTACGCATACAAGATGAACCGACAAATCACATGGCATCACCTTGGCGCGACTATCTCAACACAGACAAGATGAACCAACAAATCACATGGCATTACCTTGACTCGACAATCCCAACGCATACAAGATGAACCAACAAATCACATGGCATCACCTTGACTCGACAATCCCAACGCATACAAGATGAACCAAAAAATCACATGGCATCACCTTGGCGCGACAATCTCAACACAAACAAGACGAACCAACAAATCACATGGCATCACCTTGACTCGACAATCCCAACGCATACAAGATGAACCAACAAATCACATGGCATCAACTTGGCGCGATAATTCATTTCTCCACAAAAATCATTTTTACGACAACATTAAGTAAATGCAGATATTAAGAGATTCCCCATTCTTAATACTCATTTAACTTAATGATTTTCACAAACAAACACACATTAAGCAAACAGAAATATTAAGAGATTCCCCATTCTTAATACTCTTTTAACTCCAACGATTTTCAAAATAAACATTAAGTAAACAAGACATTAAGAGATTCCCCATTCTTAATACTCGTTTAACTTAATGGTTTTCGAATTCCACACAAAACAAACTCAAACATATTATCAAATCCAATCCACATATCAAATTTCATCAGTGTTAGTTAAGAACACGTCAAATACAACAAACACAAATCAACACAACATACCACTCAAACACATCACATTTCATTTACTCAAAATCATACTCAAATGAGTTAAATTCATTTTCCCCCAAATCAACACTTTAACCCTAACAAAATCCTTTTCCACACAACCTCAGGTAAGTCCCGTAAATGCAAACTAGAAGTTTGGAAGGAGCCCTTACCTTCACTTTAGCTTTTACGTTCGATTACGGTACCGTGAGCAAATCTGGTAAAATCTCCGCTCGCAACACCGCTTCCAAAGTTGGTCCCCTAGCACCGTAGCGTGGTAGTGAGCAACTTTCCCTTCTATCTCTTTGCGAAACGAAGTTTAGATCTAGGTGAAACGGGGAGGTTTGTGTTTGATGGTTTTGAAATCCCTAACTCCGTTTACAAATCCGGGAGGAAGGAAGAAGCTGGGAACTTGATCTTCCTCACCCACTAGCCTTGGGTTTCAATTCTCGAATTAAAGGAAGTAAGGAAAACGAAAAATGGAAGAAAAGGGAGAGGGAGAAGGGCTCGCGAATGGGAGGCTTCGTTTCCTCTTTTTCCTTTCTCTGTTTTCTATTCTTTCTAATATATACATATATACATATATACATATATTATATAATATTACTAATAATAATAATATATTATATATATAATATAAAAATTATATATATATAATAATTAAACCTAAACAAATAAATATCTAAATAACTAGATATTTCAGATATTTATGAAAATCATCACTTCTCAAACCATTTCGACAAAAATATCTACTCTCGTCGCAACTCAATTGTCAAATACAATTTTCAGCAACCTGAGATATTTTTAACGAAACCGCCCAGAATTATATTCTTCGAAACCTAAATAAATTATTCTTCGACGAATAATTTTAATCCAATTTCCAAAAATATATTTTCGGCCTTTAACTCACTAAATACCGAAAACTGGGCTAAAAGCCTAAGCAATTTAACACAAAATACCCTAAAATTGTATAACTTAGGATTTTAGAATTAAGGGTCTTACAATAACCACTCTAAGATTTTACCCATAAAGCCTTAGATACAATTTTCCCCAAATCAATACTCCATCCCTAACAAAATTCTTTTCCACACAACCACATATAAGGCCCTAAATGCAAACTAAAAGTTTGGAAGGAGCCCTTACCTTCACGTTAGCTGTAACGTGCGATTACCGTACCACGAGCAAATCCGATAAAATCTCTGCTCGCAACGCCGCTTCTAAAGTTGGTCCCCTAGCACCGTAGCATGGTAGTGAGCAACTTTCCCTTCTATCTCTTCGCGAAATGAAGCTTAGATCTAGGTGAAACGGGAAGGTTTGTGTTTGAATCCCTAATACCATTTTTCTTCGTTTTCGAAACAACGAGGAAGTATGAAGTTGAGAAACTTTGCTTTCTTACCCCTTAAGCCTTGGGTTTCTATTCTTGAAGCCAAAGAAAGAAAAAGGAAGCAAAACGAATGGAAGAAGAAAAAGGGGCGAAGAGGAAATGTCGCGACAGAGGAAGGAGAAGATGGAAATGTTTTGTTTCTTTCTCTCCCTTTTTCCTTTCTTCCTTTTTCCTTCCTTTATATTTCTTTTCTTTCTATTTCCTCCCCTTTTCCCTCAACACAAACATATGTATATATAACTTATAATATATATATATATATACTTATAATAATATATATATATATATATATTTACATTATATTTAAAACCAACTCAAACGAATATCTAACAACTCTTACACATCTCACCTCATTGACAACTCAATCTAATTTAATAAAATATCTACTCTCGTCGCAACTCAATTGACCGGTACAAATTTTAGCAACCCGAGATATTTTGAACAAAACTGCACAGAATTATATTCTTCGAAACCTAAATAAATTATTCCTCGACAAATAATTTTAATCAAATTTCCAAAAATATATTTTCGGCCTTTAACTCACTAAATACCGAAAACCGGGTTAAAAACTTAAGCAATTTAACACAAAATACCCTAAAATTGTATAACTTAGGATTTAAAATTACGGGTCTTACATCTTTCTCTAAAGCTAATGAGAAGATGGATAAAATGTAAGCTGAAATTGATAGGATTAAGAAAAGGGATTTTGAAGTTGATATGTTGAAGGAGCAAATTGCTTTCTTGTTGCAAATGCAAAATTCTAAAGAAAAAAGGTAAAACTATTTTCATAGCAAATCTATTTAAAAAATCATGTGAGAACTGTTTGTCCTTGGTTAAAAATATTAGTTGTAGAAACCATCACAATCATCCATTTGAGTCATTTATAATCGTCGTAGATGTCCTTTGCAACCGCTGCAAACCAATTTTTTTTCCTCTAGCGGTTTTATCTTAAAGTATGACTATTATAATTACTATTATTAGCTTTGTTAGAAAGAAATACTCGAGTTCTAAACCTTTTTAATAAAACCTTATAGTAGTGTTAGTGTGCCTTCAACTATCTAGGGTTTCCAAGTTGTGTGGAGAAGATTTGGTTGGTAGAGTCAATGTGTTTGTGTTTGTCAAACGTTTGAGGTTGCAAGTTATTTGAGAAGATTGACTTGGAGGGTCAAGAGATTTGTAATTCAAGTGGTTGAATTAAAGATTAAATCCTTCTAAGGGAAAGGATTGGATGTAGCCAAGTTAGTGGTGAATCAGGATAAATTATTTGTGTCACTTTATTCTTGCACTCCTTAGTTTGTTATTGCTTCTACTCCAAGGAAATCATCAAGCCTTAACTAATGTTAATCAAATAATGAAAAAGTTACCAATGTAGTCAAACACAATTCAACCCCGTCTTCTCATGTTTGCACTTTCACCTACTTCATCAAAACTGCAATTTCTAAAATACTTTGAAAAAATTATAAGTCTTAAGAGTCTGAAGAGTCTTTTGATGATGTATCAGAGATGAGGTTGACAACAGCTGGTGCAATAGGCATAACTTCTAGGGGAGAAGGTGACGATGTGGCATCAAATACTAGAGTGGAAGAGGGAGAAAAGGTGGTAAAGGAGTTGAGGGGGTATGTGTTTGTTCGGAGGTACGAGGCTTGTGAAGGAAACGATGGGTTTGTTTTCGAGTAAAGCTAAGTGCTCTACTAGGATAACTTCAAACATACCATCTAAGATATAAGAGTTGTAAGTGGGAGGGGTTGGTTAAGGACAAAAAAAGGGAGGGGTTGGTTCAAGGTCAAGGACGGAGAGAGGAATAGGGCACTCATAAGTTGAACTTACCTTCAATTTTATCCTCCGAAGAGGGGTTGTCGTGTCTTCATCGATTATGGTTGTGTGTTCGTCATCCTCATCAATGGTTAAAGTGGTAGCGACCCTTTTGCTGCTTGTGCAGCATGAGGCAGAGGCAAGAAAACAGGGGCCATAACTATTGGAAGCAAGTTGGTTTTCCACTTATAGTTTTAATGTTAATAAAACTACTTTGTAAAATCAATTTACCACTACAAGAAAAACTGGATATACCTACGGCTTATTTTATCTTTACCCACGGCATGTCCGTAGGTAACTAAAAATTAGGCACGGATTACCTATGAACACGGGTTTGTAACTAAATCGCTTGTAGGAATATATTTACCAACTGAAAAGCAACAGAATAGACTTACTTACGGATTATCCGTAGGTAGTATAACTTACAGAGACTCCTTAGGTAACCTACTTATAGATGTTCTATGGATAATGTCGTAGGTAATTACCTATGGACATGTCGCAGTTAACATTACCGACGGAGATTCTGCGACAAATTATATTGTTTTTTATTTGATATTTATAATTTTATCCATGACATGTCCGTGGGTAATGAAAAAATTATTTAAATTTATTTTTTTTGTTTTTTTACAGTTTGCTGTATTTTTTTTTTAATATATGTCTAAATTAAATTGTAAGCATATTAAAACATCATTGTCAAAATAAAGTGAAATTTTATATAAACAGTGTTTTTAAAATACACATCCTAACTGTCACAAGTTTCAAAAGAAGGACAACTTACACTCCCATAATTCACAAAGTAAGCACATTGTCACTAGCAAAAGTTTCAAAATACACATAACAACATTATCATAAAAATATATTGATAATGCCTACACAAGTCTAAGCAAAATATGTAGTCATAACTACTATATGAAAATGACACTGAAACCAGTACTACTCATCGCCGTCATCATCGTTGGACTCATCCTCGTCATAATCTGGATGACGACGACGACGGGATGACTCGGCCTGTATGGAAGCAACACTTTTTGCCAATGTTGCTAGCTGTATCTGGAGCTCTTTAGTGCGTTGCTCATCCTCTTGTCGACGTGGCTATGCTTTCTTTAGTTCCTCTCGCGCCTCTCGTGCCTCGTGTTCTGCCGCTTTTGCTCGCTCCTCAAATGCTGCTATCTGTGCAGCTATCTCGTTAGAGTGTTGAGACAAGACATTGGATGACAATCTAGGACTAGACTTGCAACACCTGGTCTATAAAGCGAGGATCTGTCTCCAGCACCATAGATCCTCCCTTTATTCTTCCCCCCAACAGATTGGACCCATATGTCTAAGCGAGCTTCCTCATTAACCACTTGGCTACAACTATTAGATGCTTCCCCATTTTTGGAAGCTTCTTGCAACTTACCTTGAAATGTTTCCTAGAATATTAAATAGAAAATAATTTAACATAATCAAATTATTTTTACAAGAAATACAAATGAAGAATGAATGATTTAATATTTCTTACATATGTTTTTTTGCTCTTTCATCAACCCAAGAGTTATCCTTCTTCTTAGTGTGAGTTTTTAAAAAGACCTCATCCAATGTGGGGTCTCTACCTAACTCTTCAGCCTCACAAAAAATAAAAACAACATAATCGTGAATAAAATGAGAGGCACATTTCAGCAACAAAGGAAAACAACAAAATATTTCAGCAAAATAGCTCTATGCATTTTGAAACAACAACACAACAAAACAATAAAAATAGCAAAGTCTAATAAGTAATAACAACATCTATTCTCAATTTTTCACAATCCCAAATTTAAAATTCCTGTCCAGTGTCTAGAAATCCATATAATCAAGCAATCACTTGCTAAGTTGCTAATAAAAGTTAGGGTTGTCCACAAAAGATAAGCAATGGATCCAATATCTCCATGGAATCTCCATGGCATTAGTTTATATCACAAAAATGTTATTTCATCAAGGATATAGAAAGTGTACCATCCGAATGGTATGTTCAACAATGGATATAGATCCACCAGTAAGGAGAGCTCCTCCTTTAGAAGAAGCACGATTTTTCTTAGCTTAATTTGATATCTCCTTAAATGACGGATCCATCCATATCTTCTCAAGATCATTCCAAACAGTTTCTCCCATCCAAGTTGGACACTTATGATTCTTTCTCGCTTGCATCAACATATCAGAAAGATGCATTGATCCTTTGGTATTGAAGATATTCCTAATCTGAAAATTGTTCTCAGGCAACCAAGCAACATTCTCCCGCAACATTACATTACAAATAAGGTATAATGTTGCAATTAGTATTCACACAATAGTTCAACTCATTAACAAGATATATAATTTAATCTTACACCAAATTTTTCAAACTAGCGTTCCAAAGTTAATTCTGGGATTGCTCCCCAGGTAGGATACGGATCAACATACTGTGATGTAATGACTGAGGTGAGAGCCCTCGAGGCCACCCTACATGGTAACCACCTGTAAACAATTTTTTTTAAAATAAATTCAAACGATCGATAATCCTCATGTAGTAGTGAAAATTAAATCAGGACTAGTTACGTACCCTCGACCATCCGACCATATCATTGTTCTCCCATCAGGCGCAACCCCATGACTAAAATTGGAGCATCTTGACCCTTGAGTCTTATTACCAATAGCAACAGGGCTTGAAGGTGGTGGATTAGCGGAAATTGAAGTATGTCGTGAATCAACAGATGTTAATGGTTGTGACGGTGAATGATCAAGAGTTGGGGAAATGTCTTTTGGGACAAAACTTGGTGTGGGCATCATCACTATAATTGGTTCAGATTAATGCACCTTCTTAGGTGGGAGTGGAAGCACTGCAGCTTGTTGGGTAGGAGGCTTAAAATGTTGTTGTGTGGGATATCTCACATATTGTGAGGTTGGTGTCGTGGCATTGGCATCTACGGGTGCTTGATCAATTGTTGCTTGTACCTGCTGAGCTGCTTGAGTTACTTTATGCAGTAAAATCATGCGATTTTTCTTCAAATGAAGCTTGAATTTTTATTTTTGGAGTCATCTATAAAAAATAACATGAATAAAAACAATTAGCACACACAATAGTAAACACAATTCAAGATTATCAACTCTACAATATTAAAGAACTTGAATCTAAAACTAATATATAAAAAGGTAGAATATGAAGATTTATACAAACAATCAACTACTATTTATACTTACTAAAAATTCAAATGTCAATTGAAAAATCATCCCCATCTTCATCAACCATATGACTATCATTATCAATTGGAATATTTGGAACAAACGTTACATTGACTTCTTCATCGCTATGTGTTTTATCATGCAAGCCAACCATTTCTTGAATTTCAGTTAATTGTTCAACATGTGCCATATCTTCATCTTGATATGGCATGTCCTCATCGGCTCCATCCACCTCTACATGACCCATAGGCTTTGTTTTGATAACTGCAGACCAGTGACGCTTATCAGTTCGCATTTCAGGATAGGATACATAATACACTTGTCTAGCTTTTTGTGCAAAGAGATTGTTTTGAAATAGTGGGAACAAAAATATGTCGTTTCTCGATGTAAGTATGACATACATATTGAGCCTTCCACTCTAGCCTTGTTTTTCACTGTGCGCTTAAAATCACCCATCATTCTGGAAAAGTGACAGGAATAACTTAATAAAAGTGGAAATATTTAGAAAAAAAATGAAACCGTTAAATGTGAATATAAATTACCTTTCAAATGGATACATCCATCGATATTGAACTGGACCACCAAGTTTTGCCTCATATGGGAGGTGAATTGGAAGATGCTCCATTGAATCAAAGAATCCTGGTGGAAAGATTCTTTCAAGTTTGCATATGATGAATGAAATATTTTCACCCAATTTGACCAATTCATCATGTCTTAAGGTATTGCTGCACAAGCCCTTAAAGAATTGACTTAATTCTGTTAATGGTTTCCACACATGGTCAGGCAATGAACTAAATGAAAATGGAAGCAAACACTCCATAAGTTAGAAGCATCTGCACATCTGCACATCTTGCCAAGTTAGAAGCATACCCATCTGGCATCTTAAGCTCCTTTATCCATTTATAAACTTTCTTTGCCTCACTAGACATAAGACAATAATTTGCCTTAGGTTTTTTCATTTTTCCATTGTTATGTGGAACCAACTCCAGGTAGCAACGTTGGTAAATGATGGCCAAGTCCATTTAGTCTTGTTCTTAACATTCATGACAGTGTTAAACACATTATCAAAGAAGTTTTTTCTATGTGCATGACATCTAAATTATGCCTTAATAAATTATCTTTCCAATGGAAGATCCCAAAATATGCTTCATTTAGTCCAATTATGGCTAACTCCATATCCAGACTATTTAGAATGTGCATTATCTATCACTCGTGGAATATTGTGAACCCAACCCCAAACTTCTTCACTGGTCAATATTGGAGGAGGTTCATCTTTCACAACTCTATTTTTAGTGAACCATTTTTTACTTCTTCTAAATGCATGATTATGAGGTAAGAAACGACGGTGACAATCAAACCATGAATTTTTGCCACCGTATTTTAAAGTAAAAGCCTTATTTCCATCCATACACACCGAACATGCCAACTTACCATGGGTACTCCATCCAGATAACATGCCATAAGCAGGAAAATCATAAGTCAAAGCCCCTTAATTGTCCATATTAAGGCTTCCCTCATTACAAAGTTTTGTTTCATGGAAATATCATAAGTCAAAGCCCCTTCACTCCACAATTGTTGAAGCTCGTCTATTAACGGTTGTAAATACACATCAATGTTTGCTTTTGGGTTAGATGGTCCAGGTATGAGACAAGTCAAAAACATGAATGGTTTAGTCATGTACATTTCGGGCGGGAGATTTTACGGGGTCACAACAACAGGCCAACAAGAATATGGGGATGAAGATGCCTGAATGTATGGCGTGAAGCCATCAGAACATAACCCAAGCCTTACATTTCTTGGTTCATTTGCGAAGTTTGGATACCTTGCATCAAAATGATTCCAAGCTTACCCATCATATGTATGACGTAAAATGCTTGAACTTGATCTATTATGTTGATGTCATCTCATTTGGGCAGCAGTTTCCATTGATGTATACAATCTTTTTAACCTAGGAGTGATTGGCATATAGATCATCCTCTTAACTGGAATGTCTTTGTGGTTACCTATCCCATGCTTACGAGGAACATATCGTGGTTCATGACAAAACCTACACTCTATATCTTCACTATTCTCTTTGTAGTACAATATGCACCCTTTAACACAACAATCAATTTTCTCAGACTTCAATCCTAGCATTGTCACTAATTTTTTCGCTTGGTAAAATTTTTTTTGGAAGTGAATCCTTAAAAGGACACACATCTACAAGCATGCTTGCAAAGAAATCAAGACATTTATGCGGAACATTCCAATTTGATTTGCAAGCTAAAAGTTTCACGTATATTGAAAGTTTTGAATCAGAAGCCCCCTCATATAAGGGTTTGTTTGCAGCAGTTAACAAATCATAAAAGTCTTGAGCATCCTCATTTGGAGGCTCTTCATTAATCTCTTCCTCGTTGCCCTCATCACCCATATTTTGGAAGTCATAAGTTGGACCATATGCATCATCGACCATATGTTGCATTAACGTAAATGGATCATCGTTATCAATATATCCACTACTACTTGGAACATTTTCTGGGTCAATATGTGGGGCTTCTTCACCATGCTGAGTCCAATACCAACATTTTGGTTGGAACCCAAACCTATACAAGTGAAGTTTGACTTCACTTGCAGAAAATACATCGCTACGCATACAATTGTGACAAGGACATCTGATGCCACCATCTTCTACAAATTGATTACGGCTTATTGCCTTTGTTATAAACTCTTCAACACCTTTTGCAAATGCTGGTTTCAACCCCCCTCGTTGAACATAAAGTCTATCATATACCCAACTACGATTTGGGTTGTAGCCATCCATACTTTAAAGGACAAACAAAGAATTAAGGAGCAACGAAACTGTTAACATAATTTAAAATAGAATAGTATAGTAAAATCAAATCAAATAGATAATTCACATAAAAAAAAGTATAGTCTAGTAAAATCAAATAGAATAATATTGTAAAATCAAATCAAATCAAATCAGGACTCAATTTATTGAAACAAGGAAGCAAATGTAAATGTATCATTATTGCAAATTATTGCAAAAACACAATTTTCAATATGGACAACATGCGTCACTTCAAATTTAAATTAAACCATTTTTGTGTCTCAAATTAGCAAACTATTCATTAATTAAACTAATCCAACTCAATTTTTTCTTTTATAATTGATTTTATATTTAAAATTATTTTTAACTTTACACTTAAACTTATTTATGCTGGCCCTCTCTGTGTCATTGTGTGAGGCCTTCAAACTTAGCTCAAAACATTCAAAGCATTGCATTTAACCATTTATATATTCAGTACCCCTTTCCCTTTATATGTAACTCATGTTGCTTTCTCTACCACATATGGTAACTGTTTTCAACTTTCACTTCCCTTTTTTGACAGACACATTAATCATGCTTTGCCAATTCAATATTTACTATCACAATATTTACTATCACAATCTTTAGTTCATTGAGCACCAAAAATGATGGGAAAGAAAGTAAGGGAATGAAACATACCGGCTTGCTTGCAGTGCTTCGTCTTCACTACCAACTATTAGGGATATAATGGGAATTGTAATCGGAATTCCTAATAGCAAATGAAAGTCCTAACAGTAGCTGCAAAATTGAAAGTCCTATTAGCAAATGAAAGTCCAGTTAACAAGAAAGCATCCCTTGAAGTCATAATACACCATACAAAGGTGTTAACAAGACAGTAAAAATTCAAATATATTTTCACATAATCCTTAGAGAAGTGGTTTGCAGAAGGAAACAGGTTGTGTCCTATGACATTGATTCCTTTAGATACATCGGTTTTGAGACCGAACAAAACTTTGAAACAGTCCATAGAAGAATGGAAGGATAGAAATACAATGATTACTATTGCTACTTTAAAAGAAAAAATTCAGTTTGGTGATGATGATAATGAAGTGATGCGTTGTCTAAAAACTCTTCAGGATTTGTGCGAGCAAAAAGAGCAACACAAGGAATGGGTGATTCTTGAGGACTATATACAAGTTCTTATCCAAATTCTTGGTTCGAAAAACCGTGACGGAAGGATTCATGCTCTTAGAATCCTCTGCATTCTGGCAAATAATAACAAAGAAGCTAAGGTATATAAATGAATATTGTCCCTTTCCTATTTCATTCTATGTCTCTAAGATTACTAGAATCGTTTTGTCTTATTACCATGTCATGAAATTTCCAAATAAATGTTGTTGTAGTTTATATTCTACTTGATGTGATAATTTCAAAATAGACATTCAATAATGCCATTAAGCTTCCTTTTCTACAGGAAAAGATTGTAATTGTCGATAATGCAATTGACTCGATTGTCCATTATCTTGGACGACATCAGGAGGAAAGGAAATTAGCAGTAGCATTACTGCTTGAGTTATCCAAATATGATTTGGCACGAGAACATATTGGAAAATTTCAAGGTTGCATACTACTATTGGTGACTATGTCCAATGGAGATGACAATCAAGTTGTTTAGATAAATCACATCCCTACAAAAATTCCTAACAGCTACAACTATTTCTAATTCATGTACACTCTAGCTAGCTTCTCTAACTGCCCCCCC
>JBBPBT010000850.1:1450061-1510154 GCA_037974875.1 Cicer bijugum | reverse complement strand
CCCCCCCCCCCCCTTACTTGAATCCTAAGGACAAAAGGGTTGATTTTGAAAATTAGTTAACCTATTTTGTAAGGGGAAGTCTTTGTAGGAGAGTTCTCTTCTCCCATGTTCAAATTTCATTCACCAATACAAGATTCACTCCTGTTTGGTATATCCACATTTTATTCTTCAATACTTAAAGGAATAAAATTATAAAATGTAAATTGTTTTTGTGCAGGAACGACAACAACAAGAGGAAGATCTTAAAGTAAAGGAGGCAAAGCTTATGCGTGGAAACCCGTTGCTAAATAACCCGACATCTTTCAATGTGAAAAGAAGGTTTGAACCTATATACTTATCGAACTTGCCTACTTTATCAAAATGACTGCTTTTACTGTGAATTTTATTAGTTTGGGGTTGCTCTTCTAAGTATTGAAGGAATATCTTAAAGTAAGACTCGATTCAGTGAAAATGGTTAGGGTTTTCAATACGAATTGGGGCTTTTTCAGTAAGACTCGATTTTAGTAAAAATTGATTTCAGAAAATGAAAAGATAATAGAAATGGAGTCGATTTAGTGAGGGCGACGATTAAATTTCAGAACGATAATAAAGGAAGATAACTTACGTTGAGAGAGAGCGATCATCAAGGCGACATCCAGAACAGTCTGAGTCGACGGAGCGGGTTGCAATCTAGAGGAAGTTGGAAGAAGAAGAAGGGCTTAGGGTTCTCTGGTTGCAATCTGAATGTGACTTTCTATTGGTTTTGATAGTGAAGAGCTATCTTTGTTTTCACCTAAACCTTTATTAAAAAACTCAACAGAAAATTTTTCTAAAAAATAAACATTACCTACGGATAAGTTATAGTTAAAATAATACGAAAAAATTTTACAAAATTTAAGTCTGAGTTGTATTTTTTTTTTCTTTACCCACAAAATTTTTAATTTTACTTACGGAATTACCATAGAAATTAATTAAAAAAATTTATTTTATACAACATTACACACGGTTTTTCTCTAGATAACAATTAATATACCCACGGATTACGATCCGTGGCTAATTTTCCGTAGGTATAGAAATGTTTTCTTGTAGTGTATTGCACCAATAATTTCATTGAGTATGCATAAATTAGAAGAAAATCAGAGTAAACGGCTAGAGAATACCACCATCAAAAAAAGTCACCAAAGGAAGTGATCAGAGGACACCACCACCAAAAGAGGTGAAAAGGTAAGAGGAAACGAAATCAAATTAGACAAATCCATGCTTTGGAAAAGTTCGTGCATCTTCCTCTGTTAGTGTGCTTCATGTAGTTCAGTGTGTTTCAATATCTACCTTTGAAGACTAAAGGGTGCTTATGGTAGTTCAACGTGTTTTTGCGTTTTCCTATGTAGACTAAAATGTGCTTATAACTTGCATGCCTCTAATGAGTCAATCTATGTGTATGCGTTAATTCAATGTTCCTTTGAAGAATTCTTCGCCTCTAAAGATTCAACGATTCTTTAAAGAATTTTGTGCCTCTAGAGATTCAATATGGTTTTCAAAGTTTTTTCATGCCTTTGATGAAAAATAACTTTAGCATGCTTCTAACAAATAGTAACTTCAACATGCCTCTGATGAACAGTAACTTTAGCTTGCCTTTGATGGATTTCATTTTTTAGCATGCCTCTAAA
The DNA here is from genome assembly GCA_037974875.1 of Cicer bijugum. Lineage (NCBI taxonomy): Eukaryota > Viridiplantae > Streptophyta > Magnoliopsida > Fabales > Fabaceae > Cicer > Cicer bijugum. Next base: position 1,508,508 of record JBBPBT010000850.1, on the reverse strand, counting down.
CTCTAAAGCTATTGTTCAAGTTTGCATTTGAAGAATATATTCCGCTAACTCTACATATTGCAATTCATTCCAAAATGCTACCTCTGATACGTTGCACACTTTGAAGAATGCAACCTTTTCCAAAGGTGATGCCACTAATATGTAACATAGCACACTATGAAGTTACAATAAATTTGATAAAGAAACAAAGCTGAAGTTGTCCATGTCATTAATTTTATGTCATGCAGCTTCGCATATGCCTCTAACTCTGATTATTCAAGCAACACAACATCTGACTCCAACAATCAAGCCAACGATTTTGATGAAGAAAAGTTGACGACTCTGATGGAAGGTCAAAGGCTCTGATAGATTGAGCAACATACTGAATTAGACTTAACCATATCCATGCTTCTGAAGGTCCAACAACAAGCCTAAATCCATTCCCTCTTAAATAAAATCAAGCGTATAAAGGAAGACTCAAGTGGATTAATTTGCAAACGTAATCTGAACTAATATGCACAATATCCTTCAAGAAGAATAGCTCAAATAAGATTCAAAATTAATCTATTGTCTAAGGGTCATATTATCAAAACATATCTTTTAGAATTATATTTGGAAGAAATTTTTGTTGACCAAGCTGGAATGAAGATACAATTCAGAATTTTTGAGGCGAAAAATTTATGAACCCTAATTTCATCTATAAATAGTGGATCAATGCTGAAGAAGGATGTACGACCACAACGAAGAGCAAAGTCATAAATCCTTAAAACCAAAGTTATTTAGAAAAAGCTCTCGTTTAAGGTTTTAAGTTCTAGAAAAGCTCTCGTTCTAGAAAAAAACTATTTTCTAAGTATTTAGAGTTTAAGGTTTTAAGTTCTAGAAAAGCTATCATTCAAAGTAAAATACTCCAAGTGTTGTAGTATAGGAAAATCATTATATCAAATATTCCTAGTAGAAGCAAAAACAGAATCAAGTTCCAAACTTTTGTAACCCAACCCGATAGTGGCTTTAAGGTTCTTCAAGCAATCTGGGGCTGTCATATTGTGTTGAGAAGACATGACTTATATGGTCAAGGTGTTGAGTATTAGAACCAAGATGGTTTTACATTTAGATTTTTGATGTTAAATAAATATTTTATTAAAACACTATATTTGACTTCAAAGAGTATGAAAGAAGATTCATATTGTTGAAGAAAATCTAAAATAAGATTTGATTCAAATTTATAATTAAAGAAAAACTAAAATAAGATTTGATTCAAAATTATAATCGATGAATATATAAAATAAGATTTGATTGAAATTTATAACTAAAGAAAATGTTTGACCAAGCTGAAAAAAAATGGTCAAGATTTGAAGAAGATTTGATTAAGATTTAACTAAGATTTGAAGATGATTTGATCAAAATTTGAAGATGATTTGATCAAAATTTGAAGACGATTTGATCAAAATTTGAGGAAGATTTAATTAAAATTTTATTATGTTTTGAAAAAGATTTGATCAAGATTTATTCACAAAAAAAAAAAATCAATCTAAAGAATTTAATAAATCAATCTAAACAAAATAGAAATAGAAATAGAATCAATTCGAAGAATTTACAAACTTAATCTGAAGAAGATACAATTTAGAATTAAACAAGGACTAAATTGAAGCTCAAATTTTCACTATAAATAGACAATCAAGGTGAAGGAGAAAAGCATCGAAAAGCATAAAAGAATAGAAGAAACACTTGAGCGTTCTTTTCTTAGAGTGTGAGAGTTATTATTATTATTATTAGCTTTATTAGAAGAAACTACTCAAGTTCCAATCTTTTGTATCCAACTCGATAGTGGTTTAGTTCATCCTTCAATCTGGGGTTGTCAGGTTGTAAGGAAAAGACTTGACTTGTAGGGTCTAGGTGGTTAGTTCCTCAAAAGTTTGGGGTTGTCAGGTTTTTTGGGAAGACTCACTTTGAGGGACATGTGCTTTGTAATTCAAGGTATTTGAATTAGTAGATTAAAGTCTTTTGAGTGAGGGGATTGGATGTAGCAAAGTTAATGGTGAACCAGGATAAAGCTATATGTCAAATTATTTTTTCTTTCGTTATTTGCTATCTATGAATTCGGTTGCTTTTACTCCAAGTAATTTACAAAAACCAACCAACCTTCATCAAATTAGCAAAAAGTTATCAAATTTGTCAAACACAATTCAACCCCTTTCATATGTTTTCACCTTCAATTGGCATCAGAGTTCGATCTCAAGGCTTAGCACTTTACAGTGTTTGAGGAAAGATCCAAGGGTTCAACATGTCTAGTTAAAGTGAATTATCATATGAAGAAATTGGGGTATTTTCTGAATTTACTCGATCTGATTTAATTACTGCAATAAATGATTTTTTAAATAAGAATCACAAATTGACTTTAAAATTGAAAAAGCTTAGGAAAGTAAATACAAATCTAATTGAAAAAGTTAATGTTTTAAAGGGTAAAAGAGTAGAATTTAAAACGGAAAATGTAAATATGAAAACTGATATTATTGAACTTCAAATAGAGTGCAAATCTAAAAACTGATATTACTGAACTTGAACTTCACCTACAACGTGTTGTAGTCGAATACAAATGTGCAGTTTTTGCTATTGACTTCATTTGTATTCATTTACACATATATGTAGTCGAATACAACCTTGACTTTTGTCAAAAACTTGATTTTCAAATATTGTTCATGTAGTTTGAGACTTTGAAAATTCTTTTAATGCATATGTTGGAGTTTAGATGAAGTATTCAAGGTTCTCATGTGCATTTGAAATGTAATAATATTAGATTGCATCATGTAACTTAAAATATAAGACTTCTAGCTCTTTGACAATGGTTGACTTGATGTTGACTTCTCTTAGCATATGTGAACTTGCAACTTGATCATTTTACTTGGTCTTTGTCTTCATAAAAAATATAGATAGTCTTGTATATTTACAATGTTCTAAGCAACCAAATTGAAACACCAGTGATGGTGCCTGATCAATGGCTGCTTGCAATATATGAAGGCAAAAAAATATATGTTCCATGACCTACCAAATAGAAGCCAACTGACTCTGGTGGAAGAAGGACCGGTCAGCACAATACCTATCAGAACCAGAACCGTATGATGAACCAGAAATATCAGAAAAATCTAGAGTATCAACAAAATCAAAACGAGCAGAGAAACCACACATATCGATAAAATCAAAATTGACAGAGAAATTACACATCAACAGAACCATAACTACCAGAATAATCAAAATTACCATCAGTTCCAAAATTACAAGAAGAACCCGATACATCAGCAAAAATAGAAGTGTTAGATGAACAATAAGAATCAGGAGACTTCCTTGAAAAATCCAATAAAATCAAAATTAATCTATATAAGAGTAATTAAAATTATTATTTAACAAATTTTTCAAAGACCAATAAAATACTACTAACTTAATGATTAAAAGGTTAAATAAGTGCTAACAAGTATTTGAAAGTGAACTAGCAATGCCAATTTACAAGGAAGGGGGTTTGAATTGTAAATTCACCTATTTAAAGTTTCCTATTAAAATCTTAAGAAAATAACTCAAGATTGATCTTGGTTATGAAAATAGAAAACGAAGAATGTTCTTAGTTAGTTAAAATCACAATTTTAGCTTCTCTACTTAACTTGATAATTAAAATGACTGAAGGTAAATAGAGATAAGGAAGAGATACCACACAAAGATATATCCTGGTTCACCCAACTCGAGCTACGTCCAATCCTCACAACTGTGAGATTTTTCACTAAGTGTTCAAATGAATAACGTTCTTGGTTTTACATAGTTTTTATTAAGATTAACCTTGACTTGTAGCAGTAATTCCTTTCAACCCATAAAGGATTCAATCTAGTCACCTATAAATCTTGAGAGGATTTTACAATTCACCTTTTAACCATAACATATTTTTACAAAATTACTCAAATTATAAATAACTCTTATAGTCTTGAGTTTACACAATAATGATTTAAAGAGATTGGTAGAATATCAATATCCTCAACTCGTGTTTGAGAATCAATTCTTGATAAAAGAATTCAGTAATATGATCTAGATATATGATGATGAAGTCAAAACTGATTCTTTTGTAATTGAGAAGCTTTCAAGTATATAAATGTATGTGATTGATGGATTTTCGAAGGAGCAGATCGAGTGAAGCAAGTTCAGGCTTTGAGAAAATTGCCGGTTCGGCTACGTTGAAAGAAGCATGGGACACGTTAAAAAAGGCGTTCGAAGGAGCAGATCGTGTGAAGCAAGTTCGACTCCAGCCTCTTCGTGGTGAATTGGAGAGGATGCATATGAAGGAGTCAGAAACAGTATCTGACTACATCACGCGTGTACAAACAGTGGTGAATCAACACACTAGAAATGGCAAAACGGTGACTGATACATGAGTTGTCGAAAAGATCCTGAGATCTTTAATAGATAAATTTGAGAATATTGTGTCGGCAATAAAAGAGTTGAAGGACCTTTCGGAACTCTCAGTCGAAGAGCTCGCTGGTTCTCTCGAAGCACACGAACAATGTAAGACGAAAAGGAAGGAAGAAGCAGTCGAGGAAGCACATCAAACCAAGGAGTCAATTAAAGACGAAAAGGTACTCTTTTCTCAAAACTTTTGGGGAAGATGACGTGGTCGTGGAGGTCATGGTCGAGGTGGTCGAGGCAGCAACTTCGAGAGAGGACAATCAAGCCAGCAGAATGGGCGTGGCAGAGGATGTGGTCAAAGAGGTGGTGGGTCGAATTACTCCAACTTCGAATGCTACAAGTGTGGGAAGTATGGTCATTACGCGAAGGATTGCAACTCCTACAAATGCTATAATTGTGGTAAAGTGGGATATCTTGCAAAGGATTGTCAAGTCGAAAAGAAGGTAGAAGAAACAACCAATCTAGTTTTGGAAGCTGAAGCGAATGAAGGCTTTCTCTGGATGGCTCAAAATGAAATCAACACCAATAATGACACCATGTGGTATCTCGACTCAGGGGCAATTAATCATATGTGTGGTCACAAACACCTGTTGAAAGAAATACGAAAGATTGAAGACGGTCATGTGTCTTTCGGAGATGCATCGAAAGTGAAAGTCGAAGGCAAGGGTACAATTTGTTACTTACAGAAGGATGGCTTGATTGGATCAATCAAGGAAGTTTATTATGTACCAGATCTCAAGACCAACATCCTGAGCTTGGGGCAACTTACAAAAAAAGGTTATTCGATACTTATCAAAGATCGGATACTGCATTTGAAGGACAAGCTAGGGCATCTGATTGGTCAAGTCGAGATGGGGAGAAATCGAATGTACAAATTGAATTTGAGAAGCGTTCAAGAAAAATGTTTGCAAGTCAATGTCGAAGACAAAGCGTCGTTGTGGCATCTACGCTTTGGTCATCTACATCATGCTGGTTTGAAAAGGTTGGCGAAAAAGAACATGGTGCACGGGCTACCAGACATGGACTATGAAGGAAAGTTTTGTGAAGAATGTGTGCTTAGCAAACAAACAAGAACCTCATTTCAAAAGAAGGCAGAATATCAAGCTAAACATATTTTCGAACTGATTCATACCGACATATGTGGGCCAATCACTCCGGAATCTTTCAGTGGTAAAAGGTACTTCATTTCCTTTATCGACGATTTCTCACGAAAAACCTGGGTTTATTTCTTGAAAGAAAAATCTGAAGCATTCCAGGTGTTAAAAAAGTTCAAAGTAATGGTGGAGAAGGCAACTGACAGACACATCAAAGTCGTTCGATCTGATAGAGGTGGTGAGTATATTTCAACAGCCTTTATGAAGTATTGTGAAGAGCAGGGCATAAGGAGATTTCTAACTGCACCATATTCACCTCAACAAAACGGTGTGGCTGAAAAGAAGAATCGAACAGTTCTCGACATGATTCGATCAATGCTTAAAAGCAAGAACATGTCGAAGGAATTCTGGGCAGAAGCTGTACAATGTGCTATTTATGTTCAGAATTGATGTCCACATTCGAAGTTTGAAGATCAAACACCACAAGAAGTATGGAGCGGACATAAGCCAACAATTTCTCATCTCAAAGTATTTGGTAGTGTGGCGTATGCACACGTACCAGATCAACGAAGAACGAAGCTTGAAGACAAAAGTCAGAAGTACATATTCATTGGGTATGATGAGAAAACAAAAGGGTACAAACTATTCGATCCCATAAGCAAGAAGGTGATAGTGAGTAGAGACCTTCGAATAAACGAAGCGAGCAAGTGGGACTGGAACAATTCGACAGAAGTTAATGTCGAAGTTGAAGAATCATCTATCGCCATGCCAACAAGCATTTCAATAGAACTTGAAGAGTCTGACAATGAAGATGAACCTCTACAACCCAGAAAGCGAAGTCTGCAAGATTTGTATGAAATGACATAAGAGGTATACCTTGTATGTCTTTTGGCAGATACTGAAAACATTAACATCGAAGAGGCACTGCGAGACGAAAAATGGAAAACTGCCATGATCGAGGAGATTAAGGCCATTGAACGTAACAACACATGGGAACTAGCAGAATTTCCAAAAGGAAGTCAACCCATTGGTATGAAGTGGGTATTCAAGAAAAAGATGAATGCTCAAGGCGAAATAGAACGGTATAAGGTGCAACTTGTTGCGAAGAGATACAAATAGAAAGCAAGAATTGACTATGACAAAGTATTTGCGCCTGTTGCAAGAATGGAGACAATTCGATTGCTCATTTCCAAAGCTGCTCAACTCAAATGGCCAATATTTCAAATGGATGTCAAGTCAGCATTTTTAAATGGTGTGCTCGAAGAAGAAGTTTACATCGAACAACCACCCAGATACATGAAAGTCAGAAAAGAAGAAAAAGTGCTAAAATTGAAGAAGGCGCTTTATGGGTTGAAGCACGCACCGTGAGCATGGATACACGCACCGACACATATTTCAAAGAGATTGGCTTCAAGCAATGTCCCTACGAACATGCTCTGTATGTAAAGAAGAATGGAAGTAATATGTTACTTGTTGCTCTCTATGTCGATGATCTAATCTTCTTGGGTAACAATGGTCAGATGATAGAAGAATTCAAGGGTAGAATGACACGTGAATTCGAAATGACATACTTAGGCCTGATGAGATTCTTTCTTGGTCTTGAGGTTCGACAAGAAGAAGCGAGAATCTTCATATCACAAGAGACATATGCAAAGGAAATCCTGAAAAGATTCAAAATGAAAGATTGTAATCCAGTTTCGACACCAATGGAACCAGGTGCAAAGCTATCGAAATTTGATGGAGGAGAACGCGTCGAAGCAAGCAAATATCGAAGCTTGTTAGGTAGTCTTCGCTATCTCACATGTACAAGGCCGTACATTTCACAGTATCACTTATAAAGTCACCAAAGTTATGTAACAAACTCCTAGTATCATTTAGGGACTTATAGTGAGTTTATTATATGTTATGTTATTAGCATGATTATGTGTAACTAGATCCATAGCCTGCTAAGGCTATGGTAGATCATTTATCAATTTGATTATATTATTCTCCTAAATTTATAATTTGTATCTTTCATCTAATGAATGAATTAATCATTGCATTTTAATCTCAATAAGGAGTAGTTATCTATTAACAAGTTAATTAGTTTACATGTAAACTCACTATAACTAATTAATAGAACTCTAGGATAAATTGATAAGGAAAGATTGGACTGACTATAACTCAATTTCTTATTACAATAAATATTTAGTTACGAGTCTACTAGTTTGTAATGTTTTTTTAAGTGATTATCTTGGATAACTATGAAAGATACTGATCAAGAAAAATATTTTTTTTGTATCAATAACCATAATTATTCTTAATAGTAATAGATTAGATGATTGACATCAATTGAAAGTATAAATGATAAGTGTTTTATGTGATATAATTAAAATCAACATATGTTTCCAAACCAAGTTTTATTGAATAATGTTTTAGGTTTTCAATCAATTTTTTCTAGTTAATTGTCTTGTTCGGTTTTGTTACTAACATTGTGGTGTTTGTGGATCAAAGATGGATTCTTGAAATTATTTGCATTTAGACGCAATCTATCAGAAGCTTAAGACCAGAAGACCATATGGTTGGACTTGAAGGGAATGAAGGGCAACAATAATTAGCTAATCATGTGCATGATATCATTGACATGACTAATGATATGGAAAAAAGGGATATGAGAAGATGATGTAATTGACCTTAAAACCCTACACACTAGTATTGAGGGGCCTAAATACAAGATGCTCAATTTATATTCAAGCCAATGATGTTTTAAATGCTACAAGCAATTGGATAATTCAGTGGATCGCCTAATAAAGGCCCTCATTTGCATCTCAAGTAGATGTTAGAAGTTGATAAAATTAGTTACTAAATGTATGAATGTATATATACATATTACGACAAAGTTAATTAGACCCGTAAATATGCTCAAAGTTAATTAGACCCGTAAATTAGATCAGTAGTATGATCTAGATATATGACGATGAAATCAGAACTGATTCTTTTGTAATTGAGAAGCTTTCAAGTATATAAATGTGTGTGATTGATGGATTTTCATATTTCTTAAAGTTCCGAGTTTTCCTTGAGTTTGGGATTCCTTTTATAGGCTCGAGGAAGTTAATGACAACTATTTTGACCAAAGACTAGACTTTTAAACTTTGAATGTTCTTGTTTTGAACATTATGTGTTTCTGCTTCTGTGTTAATAATATATGATATGAAGCTTCTCATTCTTGACTATGACGATCATTTGTTTATGCACACAAAGATCTTAGAGATGTACGTAATCGATTCAGATTAAGACTGCCTTTTGAATCTTGCAAAACAAGCTGGAGAATGATGAATTAAGGATGAAAAATGATGGCCAATAAGTTGGAGAATATTCATATGATTCTAGATGATGTCATCATACTTGGAGAATCATGTTGATCAATCTGGATATAGTTGTTAATCATTTTGTAGAAACATGTTTGCAGCTGAAAATCATGTGTAACAAGTTAAAGAAAGTTTATCTATCTAGAGTCTGATGTTACATAGTTGGAGAATGACCATTTGTCATTTTTGCTTTGAGTTATGTTCTTTAATTTCTGGTCTTTTTGAATGATTCTTTTGCTCATATGAGAGTTGTATGTTCCTAGTATATGTTTTGAAAATCCATTTGTGATTTGCAACAGCTTTTCTTGCATTAAAAACTGATGTGATCTTGCTTGCTGAAAATGACAAAAACATGGAGAACATTCTTGGTGTCCCAAATTATGTCAAGATTGTTCTTGGTTCAGTGTTGTTCATTTTTGACAATTTCTTTTAAATTGATTTCTCTTGCATTTGCTTTGTAACTATCTTGGATTATTACCCTAAAAAATACATGTTAAAATAACATAATTTATAATCGTAATTATAGTCTTTAATTGACTATTATTTGTTTATATTAAAATATTAATTTCGGATTTTGCCTCAACACGATGATCAACCAAATACTGACTTAATAGTTTAAAATGTTAAAATAAAACCTTCTAATTAGTTGGAAGACTACCGAAAGACCAACTTAAACGTTTAAAAGTTAAATAAGACCTGACAAGAACTTGAAATAACAATGACAGATCAACTTAACTATTAAAGACTTAAATAAGATCTAAAGGCACTTAGAAGACCAACAAAAGCTTTGACTTAATAGATAAACATTTAAATAAGGCCTAACAAGTACTTGGAAGACCAGCAAAATACAAACTTAACAATTTAAAGATTAAATAAGACTTAACAAATATTTGGAATACCAACAAAATACCAAACAAATATTTAGAATACGAACGAAAGACCGACTTATCAATTAACAGATTAAATAAGATATAATAAATACTTGGAAGATAACTAAAATATCAACTAAATAGTTAAAAAGGTTAAATAAAACTTAAGTATTTGGAGGACCAATAAAAGATTGACTTAACAATTTAAATTTTAAATAAGGTCTACCAAATTATTTAAAGACCAAGGAAGACTTAACATGTACTTGGAAGACGAATGAAAGACCAACTGAACTATTAAAAGATTATATAAGACCTAACCAACTTAATTGTTAAAAGGTTAAATAAAATCCAACAAGTACTTGGAAGACCAACAAAAGATCGACTTAAGGTCGAAAGGAAACACTCACTACGCCTAAAATGACATTTTATAACTAGCCTTTTACAGCGCTTATTAAATACAAGCGCTGTTGTAAATATATTTTAAAAATAACGGAGAATATAACAACATTTTTTTGAAAAACGTTGTGGAAAAAGCATTGTTGTAGGGTCATATAGCGTTTGCACATAATATTTACAAGGCTTTTACAGGGCTTGTGTACAAGCGCTGTAAAATGAAGCACCCTCACAATATGTTTTACAACGCTTTTTGGACAAGTGTTGTAAAAGACATATATTCATAAAAAAGCCTTTTAAAATAGAAATAAGGAGGCCTTTTAGAGCGCTTTTCCAACAAGCGTTGTAATATGATTTTATATATAACAATAAACCGCTTCAGTTTCCTCTTCATTACGTAAACTTCACTATCATTTCCTCTACATCCTTCTTCTCTTCCTTTGCGAACCCTATCATCTCTTCCATTATGAACCATATTTCCACGATCTTCTTTACCTATTGGTACCATATTTCCATCCATGATCATCTCTCTCATTACACACCTTCTCTTTTCATTGAAATACGTATTTCTACGAACCATATTCCTGCGAACCGTATTTCTGCGAACCCTCATTTCTATGAATTACGTATTTCTTCGAACCCTCACTATTCAGGTATTGATGTTATTAAGTTTTTGTTATCACTAAAATACATGTTGAACTTATACTAATACGTTTAGACTACTGCATGTTGAACCTATTGAAGTTAATATTGAACTCCATGTTGAACTTTTTTTAGATAAATGGATACCACTAAAGATTTAGATTGTCAAAATGAGGAAGTTGTCAACACTAAGACTTACGAAAATGAAGTCAAACATGGTCAGGATTTGGTGTAACTCCTAAAAGCTATTTTTCACAAGAGAAGTGCCAAAATCCATCCAATGAGGAAGTATTAGAGAAGCTCAAACTCCTATCAGAGCAAGTGACACTCTTGGTGAAGACGAATAAAGACAAGAAACTCCTGGATCAGCTCAAACGTGAAATACAAATGGAGAGTGAAATGTGAGTTGCAACATTGGTCTCAAAAGTCTTCCTGAGGTAATTAATTACCTACTTATGTAATTACTTATCTATTAACTATACTTATATATTAACCATACTTATGTTTTATCCATTGATTTAGGGTGTCACTCCTTGCGTGTTGTACTTATCCTCCCCTACTCATTGGAAGGTAGGAAAAGGAACAGCGCACAATACTTTGGGAGAAGTATTGTACAACACACCGATCCCTGCGGGCCAGGTCAAAGTATCACAAATTATTGCTTTGGAACCAAATGCACTATTGCCTATACCAGACAATGATGCAGATATGAAGTTTTTGGGCGAAGCAATTGGTAGTTATATGGCATGGCCCACACATCTAGTTGCCCTTGATAAGGTATATTTAATTAATTGAAATGTAGGTTTAATCGATATGTATATTTAATTGTTGATTTTTTTTCTGCTCCTAACTTTAATTTCACATTTATATTTTGATTTTGAAAAAGCCTAAAGGGAATGAATAGGGCACAATATCTGAATATGTATATGAATATGTGTTGTTGTACAATATCTAAATAAGTATATGTAGTTAAGTTATATATGTATCTATTGTTGTGTAAATTAATATATAAAATTAAGTTATATCTGAATATGAATATGTTGTGTACTGATTGTGTAAACTGATTTTGAATATGTATCTAAATATGTTCTGTTGTATGAACTGATTGTGAACTGATTCTGGATGAAAATGATTTTGGAAAATTAAAAGACAGCGCTGTCTAAAAAAATGCCATAAAAAACCAAAAAACATTTTTAAAAAATTTTATTTACAACGTTTTTAAATAAAACTATAATAAGAATGCACCTATTACAGCGCTTATTTAAAAAAGTGTTGTAAAAGGTGAATAACAATGCATATATTGGATATACCTATCACAACACTTTTTCCAATAAGCGTTGTAATAGGTCACATTTTACAGCGCTTTTTCAAATAAGCGTTGTAAAATGTGCATCCAATAGTTTTTGAAACAGCGGAAATAGTTTTTGAAACAAAATCCAAAGTATTTAAATAGAAAAATACAACGGGGCTATGAGACCTATCAGACATAGCTCATAGCCTTGGAGTATTATCGGTAGACACCTGCATAAAAGCACTGCCCCAAGAATCTCTCCTTTTCCCACATCACATCAAAATGTGGAACATGGACCCATTAAAAGAAAAAGCCATCAGACAGTTTAAGCATATATACAATCTTCCAAAATGAAATAAATACAATCCCAAGAGAAAGACATCTAGTCCTTATACAACCACCTAATCTGATCATGCTACAAAACTACACCACCCTGGTGATCTCCATGCGCCCCGCAAGATTCTCCCGACACAGCTTTGGTCAAGTATGACTAACTACTTTCCCATCTACAAGGTACTAACCGGTAGGATAATCCTGGTTCTTATCTGAGGGCAAAGCCCATATTTCCACAATAATTGTAAAGGTCACCAACCGAAATTAACAAACATCACATAACAAAATTCTTATATTTTCAAAGGCTCAAAAGAACCTTTCGTCTTAGCATACTCCTCAAAAGGGTTTTCATATGTCCAAAAATGCATAAACAATGTTGAAAAATGAAGTTTTGACAAACTGCATTGTCGTAGCCGAATACAATTGAGAAAATGCAGATTTTCAATACTAAAATGGCTCTGAATCAATCAACACTTCAAACATTAATATTATCAACTATGAACATATAATTAACACCAAATTAATCTCCACAAATTCACACCTCAATCACACATCGAATATTCATTAAATCAATTATGAACACATAAATACATCAAAACTTAATCAACCCAACTTCACACCTCAAAGCAATTACGACAAATCACAACAACAACCGAATATGTATATACAATCATCAAAGTATATCAAACATGACTCGGGTGCCAAGCACCCTAATGCAATGCGTATATGCCAAAATGCATGATTTCGGAATTCCAAACCAAAACCCTCCTCGAGGGGCGTAAATCATAATTGTACAGCCTTTCACAGACCAGTACTAATTACCGAGGTGCAATCTCTCACGGATCAGCAAGATTTACTAGCGTGTAGTCTCTCACAGACCAGCACGACATACAAGAGTGCAGTCGCTCACCGACCAACACAATTTTCTAGAGTGCTATCGCTCACAGATCAGCACATTCTTGAGTGCAATCTCTCACAAATCATCACGACGCGACAATCCCCGCAAGGATAAGATGAACCAACAATTTACATGGCATCATCCCGTGGCCCATCACGGTCACCACTATCACCATGGCCCCATCGCGGTCACCATGTACTATGAAATGCATGAGCATACTCTGACTCTTTTCACCACAATCATTAAGTAAATGCAGCTATTAAAAGATTCCCCATTTTTAATACTCATTTTAAACTAATGACTTTTCAGACACAACACAGAGCATACTCAAACATATTTATTCACACCAATTAAAATTTTCACAACCACATATGAATCACATCTCCAAATTCTATTCACACCTAAATTGAATTAAATTCATTTTCCACCAAGTCACACATAAATTTCATCTCAAAAATTCATAATATTAATTATGAACACATCAATTTCACCTAACATAAATCACCAAAATTTCCAAACATTAATCACCATATTCAACCTCTAAAATTTTCAACCATAAATCACCGCAACAACATTAATATATCAGAGATCTCCCCACCGCTAACTCGGTGCCAATGGTCTCGATTCCTTTTCGAGACTCAAGAAGCTAACTATATAAACATGAATATTTATACCAACTCATGTTCACAATAAAACTAATCCAAACACAACAAAATTTCCAAAATTAAATCTTTCTCACACACCAATGTTTTAAAACCACATAATCTATATTATTTACTTAAAACTAAATAAAATTAATATCGCCAAAATTTCCCATACACACACTCGACTATTAAAGCACCAAAATTTTTTAGTTAATAAAATACTCTAAACTTTTTTTCTTTTTAAACTCAATCAAAGAGTAATTAAAAGAGTAACATTTTAAACTCTAACCATTTTTAAATTTCAATCTATCTTTTTGCTCAAGCTTCTTAACTTAGTTAAAATTTGAACTTTTTCACAACTTTAACAACGCTAATTTTTTTGTAAAATTTCAATTTCAGTTCAAACTCATTTATTTGAAAATAACTAATTACGTAACTCAAACTCATCAAATTTAATTATCGCCAAATTCACATCGACAACAATCAATTCAATTCCACAACACGTATATAACACCTCAAATATCTAGATATTTATAAATATTTAGATATTTTTATAAAAAATCATAATTACGCCTGTCACTTCACATCATATAACAAATTACTTTTTCAGAAAAATATCTACTCTCGCCGCAACTCTATCGGCAGATGAGTTTTTCTGAAAAATGCTGCATCTCAAAAGATTCACCGTAATTAAATAAAATTATTCGTCGACGAATAATTTTAATCGGGTCTCTAAAAAGATATTTTTGGCATTTAACTCAAAATGCCATAAAATTGGCTAAAGAGCCTCAGAAATTCAACACAAAATTCCCCAAAATACATAAGTTAGAATTTAAAATGAAGGGTCTTACACATAACAGGCGCGCAATATATCTACATGTTTTATAGCGCTTTTTTATTTTAAAAAAGCGTTGTTGTAACTTTTTACAATGCTCGATTCTACAGCGTTTTTTTTTTTAAAAAAAAAAAGCGCCGTAAATGACTTAACAAAAATGTTTTAAAATCCTATTTTTTGCATAGGGACTTCAAAGAAACTAAATACCAACTTACACACTTAATTTTAAATTTTCATTGATTTTATGATATTATAAAGTAATTTCATATTCATCCAACAAAGTGGAAGAGATATTTTTAATTTAATAGTTTTTTATATTATACATTTCATTTTTTACACAACATCAATTTTTGTCTGATAAAAATATCTCTATAAAATTTCACTTTTTTTTTTTAAGCATATTAATGTACTTTAAGCCTCGTATGCATATTAATGTACTTTAAGGCTCGTATGCAAAATTATGACATATGTACTTTAAGGCTCGTATGCATATTAATGTAAACACGAAAGTCTACCCTACCGAAAACAACACATTATAAAGGTAAACATTATAATAATAATCAAAAAGCTTGATGTACTTGTTGGTTTAAAAAATATATATTATAATATAATTAAAAGTGGGGTCTATTATTTTTTTAGATAAAGTTGCTACAAGTCACAAATAAGTTGTCTTTTTCGATCTTGACTGTCCATTTATTTAATTATAGTTTAAATACAAATTTGATCTTTCTAATTATAATATTTTTGTATTTATTTTAATATTTGTAAGTTTTTTTTTATAATTTTATATTAAAAAAGTACTTTCATTCAACTTCTACTTCAAAATTTGTAATAGTATTAAATCTAAATATAATTAAACATAATTTTTTTAATCAAAAATAAAATTTTCAATAATTAAATTATAACATAATAAAACAATTTTTTTTTCTTTTAACTATTTAAAATAAGTTTTAAAATAGATAGTTTCAGAAGTTTTAAATTTTTGAAATAAGGATTATATTTCAAAAATTTGAAAAGTTTTGAAAGTTTTCAAATATAAAAAGTTTCAAAATTTTCTTATTTCCAAAGTTTTGAATTCTTGGAAAGTTTGGAAAATTTTAGAAATTGCTATTTTAAAACTTTTGAATATTTTGAAAATTTTATATTTCGGAACTTTGAAATTTTCGAGTGCCACTTATTTTTTATTGCAAAGATTTTTAAAGTTTCTAAAGTTCAGGTAATTTTTCTAAAGTTAAAGTTGAAGATTATATAGATAGTTAAAATGGCAAAATTGTATTTTTATGGTGATTGAGGGCGACATGTTTAGATGTAATGGTGTAAGGTAAAATCCTCGATAACATACTTCCTTTGTATCTTGGTCTGGATTTTCAACTACTCCTGCTAACATTCTGGTTCTGATTTCTAGATTCATATGCAAACTAGTTTTATATGTCAGCATCTCTCTAAACACCCAATGAGATTGTACACTAATATTAGGGATTGTAGACATAGTCATGGTATAGGTCTATCGTGGAGTCCTCTTAGAATATTGAATGAAGAATTCATCATCAGTCATATGTACGTAGTTATGCAAGTATTGAAGCAATATGAAATGAAGAATCGGGTGCTTCTGAAAACGTAATCCGTAAAGCATCCCTTCTCTGTTCATAGTCTTTGAATACATATTCATTCACTAGATTCTACAGCCAATATTCATATGCAATACAAACAACATCTATAAGATAAAAATAATAATTCTACGAGTTGCTTCTTTTCAGCATAGCTCATCAAATTGTTATGTTTTAGTTATATTAGAAAAGAAGAAATAATGAAGAAAAAGACATTTGCGATTTAAGTTTTTTATGGAAGAATATAGAAATATTATGGGTCCTACATATATCCATATGTGCCTTAGGGTGTGCAGATGCAAAAAAATCAGCCCTTTACTGGAATTTGATATTAATTGAAAGAAAAAAAAAAAGAAAAAAAAATTGCTACTGCAAATTTAGAGCAGTTCAGAGGCTCTTTTTGGACATCCAAACACCATTCTTGGTTGGAGTAACACTTGACAAGAAGATTTGGAGGAACACAAGACTTCTTCCTCTTCTTGGTTAATTTTTATTTGCAATTTTAGTTGATGAATTTTATTATATGTTTTGTTATTAGCATGCTTATGTGTAACTAGATCCATAGCCTGTAAGGCTATGGTAGATCATTTATCAATTTGATTATATTATTCTCCTAAATTTATAATTTGTATCTTTCATCTAATGAATGAATTAATTGTTGCATTTTAATCTCAATAAGGAGTAGTTATCTATTAACAAGTTAATTAGTTTACATGTAAACACACTATAACTAATTAATAGGACTCTAGGATAAATTGATAAGGAAAGATTGGACTAACTATAAATCAATTTCTTATTACAATCAATATTTAGTTACGAGTCTACTAGTTTGTAATTGTAAGACCCATAGTTTTTAAATCTTAAATTATACAATTTTAGGGTATTTTGTGTGGAATTTCTTAGGCTGTTAGCCCAGTTTTTGGTATTGAGTGAGTTAAATGCCCAAAATATATTTTTGGAAATTGGATTAAAATTATTTGTCGAAAAATAATTTATTTACGTTACGAAGTATTTAATACCGGACAATTTTGTTAAAAATATCTCGGGTTGCTGAAAATTGTACCTGTCAATTGAGTTGCGACGAGAGTATATATTTTTATTAAATTAGATTAAGATGGGAATGAAATGATGGGTGTAAGAGTTATTAGATTGTTGTTGGTTTGGTTTTAATTATAATATATTAATATATAAATATATATGTATATATTGTAAGTAATATATATATATATATATATATATATATATGATTGGATGGAAATAGGAGAAAAGGAAAAAGAAAGGTAAAAGGAAAAAGGGAAGAAAAGGAAACAGAGGAAAGAAAACGTTCCTCTCCCTACTACCTCGCGTGAGAAGCTCCTCCTTTCTCCAACCTTCAACTTTTTCCCCTATTTTAAAGCTTGCTAAGAAAATCTAGCAAAGCCATTTGCTCGGTAGTTTCTTCTCAGCTTCACTCTTCCTCTCTGATTTGAAAACGAAGAAAAACGGTGTTAGGGATTTCAAAACCGTCAAACACAATCTTCTACGTTTCATCTAGATCTAAGCATCGTTTCGCAAAGAGATAGAAGGAAAAGTTGCTCACCACCACGCTACGGTGCTAGTGAACCAACTTTGGAAGCAACATCGCGAGCGAAGATTTTATCGGATTTACTCGCGATACCGTAATCGCACGTTAAAGCTAACGTTAAAGTAAGGGCTCCATTCAAACTTCTAGTTTGCATTTAGGGACTTATTTGTGGTTGTGTGGAAAAGAATTTGTTAGGGTTGAAGTGTTGATTTGGAGAAAATGAATTTAATGCTTTTAAGGGTGAAATACTAATGTAGGGTTTTGGTGATATTGATGAGTGTTTCGTGGAAAATGAATTTAACTCATTTATGTATGATTTTGAGTAAATGAAATTTGATGTGATTGAGTGGTATGTTGTGATGATTTGTGTTCATCGTATTTGAAGTGTTCATAATTAATGCTTATGAAATTTGATATGTGTGTGGTTGGATTTTGTGGAGAAATGAATTGATGAGTTTTGATGTGGATTGTGAATATGTTTGAGTATGTTCTGTGTGGAATTTAAAAACCATTAGAGTTAAACGAGTATTAAGAATGGGGAATCTCTTAATGTCTACGTTTACTTAATGTTGTCGTGAAAACCATTAGAGTTAAACGAGTATTAAAAATGGGGAATCTTTTAATATCTCTGTTTACTTAATGTTTGTTGTGAAAATCGTTTAAGTTAAATGAGTATTAAGAATGGGGAATCTCTTAATATCCTTGTTTACTTAATGTTTGTTGTGAAAATCGTTTAAGTTAAATGAGTATTAAGAATGGGGAATCTCTTAATATCCTAGTTAACTTAATGTTTGTTGTAAAAATCGTTTAAGTTAAATGAGTATTAAGAATGGGGAATCTCTTAATATCCTTGTTTACTTAATGTTTGTCGTGAAAACCATTAGAGTTAAAACAGTATTAAAAATGGGGAATCTTTTAATATCTCTGTTTACTTAATGGTTGTTGCGAAAATCGTTTAAGTTAAATGAGTATTAAAAATGGGGAATCTTTTAATATCTGCATTTACTTAACGATTGTCGTGATAGAGTCAGTGTATGCTCATGCATTTCATGGTATGTGACGACTGGATGGGCCATGGTGATAGTGGTAAACGAGGTGATTCCATATGATTTTTTGTTTCATCTCATCCATGGGCCACGAGATGATTCCATGTGATTTGTTGGTTCATCTTGTCCATGGGCCACGAGATGATTCCATGTGATTTGTTGGTTCATCTTATCCTCGCGGGGATTGTAGCGTCAAGATGATTCCATGTGATTTGTTGGTTCATCTTGTCCGTGTGGGGATTGTCGCGTCGAGATGATTCCATGTGATTTGTTGGTTCATCTTGTCCGTGTGGGGATTGTCGCGTCGAGATGATTCCATGTGATTTGTTGGTTCATCTTGTCAGTGTGAGGATTGTCGCGTTGAGATGATTCCATGTGATTTGTTGGTTCATCTTGTCTGTGTGGAGATTGTCGCGTCGAGATGATTCCATGTGATTTGTTGGTTCATCTTGTCCGTATAGGAATTGTCGCGTCGAGATGATTCCATGTGATTTGTTGGTTCATCTTGTCCGTATAGGGATTGTCGCGTCGAGATGATTCCATGTGATTTGTTGGTTCATCTTGTCCGTGTGGGTATTGCGTTGTAACTGTTAAGTGTTATGTTTTGAAATTATGTGTAAGTGTGTTTGATTTCAAAACTATTTCGAAACTCAAGTTGGCATGGTGATTGTGTTTTAATGGTCAAGTGTGGATGTTTTGGAATTGTGTGATAGTATGTTTGATTGCAAAACTATTTCGAAGCTCATGATGTCGTAGTGATTGTGTTATAAGTGCTAAGTGTTGTGTTTTAGAATTGTGTGTAATGGGGATCAATTCAGTTATGTAGTTTTAGAAATACTTCAGGAAAATCAATTCCCCAATCGATTCTGTTAAAAGATATTGAACACAATCGATTTTCCAATCAATTTGACAAGTTACAGGGGCTCAACTATTGAAGAAATTGATTTGCCAATGGATTTGGCAAGTTACAGGGGCTAAACTATTTAAGAAATCGATTTGCCAATCGATTTGGCAAGTTATAGGGGCTTAGCTATTTAAGAAATCGATTTGCCAATCGATTTGGCAAGTTACAGAGGCTCAGCTACTTAAGCAAATCGATTTCCCAATCGATTGATTTAAACCCGGAATACAGTTTTCACTGAAAATCTTTAAGAAATCGATTTCCCAATTGATTTGCTGAGTAAAAACTTTATTCTGAGTCAGACAATCGCTTGCTCAATTGATTCATCAATGGATTGGTCAGTTGTTTATTACTTGATTGATTTAAAACCTTATTTTGATTTCATTTTTATTTGGCAAGTATTACATGAACTTATAGCATATGGAAAACCCTTTTATGGTGCATGCTAAGTTGAAAGGCTATTTTGTGCATTTAAAAACTTAAATGTTATGTGTTAATTGTTAATTTCGGTTGGTGATCCTTTACAACTATTGTGGAAATCTGGGCTTTGCCCTCATATGAGAGCCAGGATAATCCTACCGGTTCATACCCTGTGGTTGGGGATATAGATGGAAACACCTGACTGGAGCTATGTTAGGAGGATCTTGCGGGGCACGTGAAGATCACTCAGGGTGTATAGTTTTTTGTAGAATGATCAGATTAGGTTTACGTATAGGGACTAGATGTCTTTCTTTTGGATTGTATTTAAATTGGAAGACTGTACCTATACTAGTATTGTCAGCAAGACATTGTATTTTCGATGGGTTCCATGTACCACTTTTTGATGTGGAAATACTTTGGATTCATATCTCAAAAACTATTTCGTTGCTTGTAAATTATATTGACTTAAAGGTCGTTGCGTCATGACTTAAACATTTATCCAAAGGTATTTTCCTTATTTATTTCTTTGTTAAATTGTTTTGAAAAAAAAAATACACTCTCGCTTTAAAAATGGGGTGTTACATTATCTTGGATAACTATGAAAGTTACTGATCAAGAAAAATATTATTTTTCTATCACTAACCATAATTATTCTAAATATTAATAGATTAGATGATTGGCATCGATTGAAAGTATAAATGAAAAGTGTTTTATGTGATATAATTATAATCAACATATGTTTCCCAAACCAAGTTTTATTGAATAATGCTTTGGTTTTCAATCAATTTTTTCTAGTTAATTGTCTTGTTTGGTTTTGTTACTAACAATGTGGTGTTTGTGGATCAAAGATGGGTTCTTGAAATTATTTGCATTTAGACTCGATCTATCAGAAGCTTAAGACCAAAAGACCATATGGTTGGACTTGAAGGGAATGAAGGGCAACAATAATTAGCCAATATGTGCATGATATCATTGACATGACTAATGATATGGAAAAAAGGTATATGAGAAGATGATGTAATTGACCTTAAAACCATACACACTAGTTTTGAGGGGCCTGAATACAAGATGCTCAATTTAAATTCAAGCCAATGATGTTTTAAATGCTACAAGCAATTGGATAATTCAGTGGATCACCTAATAAAGGCCCTTATTTGCATCTCAAGTAGTTGGTAGAAGTTGATAAAATTAGTTACTAAATGTATGAATGTATATATACATATTACGACAAAGTTAATTAGACCCGTTAATATTTTTGTTGCTTATATAGACTTTTTAGGTAACTGAAGAGAGAAAATAACTTTGAATTTTATTTATGGAATAAATTTGGAGTTCTTTTTTTACATATATAAAGTCTTCTCCTGTTTTGAATTCATTAAAGATTTTTGTTTTCCAACAATCTCATTTCTAAGCTATCTTGAAAAGTGGAGTTTGAAGAGTAGGATTTGAGAAAGGGCCTTCAACTAATCCCTTTGCTATCATCCTATAAGCAGCTTCAGTTAAGTGAGCTCCATCCCAATTTATTAGTTTTGAGGTGTCCGAACAAACTTTCGTACCTGGCCCTCCACATGGAATATTAAAATTGACATTGTATGGCCCATCTAATCCACAACATGCTTTCAAAATCTCATTTTTGTCAGAAGTAAAGCCTGCAATGTACATATAACAAAGTCAAAGTTTAAATGAATTTAACAAAAAATTGGCAAATAATTATTTTTCGATTAAAGAAAGTAAGAACAACACACACCATATTGTTGTGGTGCTTGATATAAACGTTTGGCATCATTGTAGTAGTCAAAATATATTATTTTAGCTTGAGAATTCTTTTGTTGTAATGTCATGATGGCATTTTTGAGTTGCTCGTTAAAGTATTCGACTAAGTTATTGTAAGCTATCAAGCACCCAAATTCATCAAAGTCTTCTTTCTTTTTACTATCAACCATTGTGAGAAAAGCAGCATTACACCCTATTGGAAAGTTCCCAGGAACCACAAGCTCAATCGCTCCTTCTTCAATTAACGCCTAAGAAATGGAAAGAAAATAAAATAAAATATTTGTTATATGTACTCGTGTACATGATTCATTGGATTATATCTATAATAAAGTCTAATTTCTAATGATTGGATCATCATTTAAATACTTAAATTTGACATAACATACAGAGATAGTATTTGCAATTGCTTCTACTATGATGGGGACAATTTCTCGAATTTCTGTAATAGTGTTCTGATCGAAAGCATATTGAATAACATCATTTCCACCTATCTCTCCAACAAGAAACATTGATTTTTTGAAGTAGACATCACACTCTGTAACATAGTGGAACAACAATTATGTTAAAAAATATTAAAAAAATATAATTTATTTAACGCAAATACATTAATCAAGGAGTTATGATAGTTATAAAAAATACTAGTAATAATCAAGGAGTTATAGTAAAACCTTCTCTGTTTTTACAGAGGGAGGATTTTAGCTCCTTAAACCATCCAAGTTGAACACTTAACGAGTTATTTGTCGCTGGTACCCTAACTCCACGATTTTTGAAAAATGATTCTTCAAGTGCAGTGGAACCAGCAACTGCAAAATTCACTCCTTTCCTAATGTCTTGGTCTTTAGTAAGATTTTTTACGGCTGGCAAAAATGGCAGTCCATATGCCTCAGCTACAATATGAATGGCCACAAATTAGTTAATTATAGATAAAAAATGAAGCAATGTTATTTTTTGATTTTGAAGAATGCAAACAACTTTAATAGATAGAGCATGTTTGAGTAAAAATGCCTATAAAGTCTATGATAAGCCGTCCATTCGACAAACGTCCAGCTGGATGTTTGAAGTATGTTGAGCCATAAGGACTATTGCTAGGCATAGGATGGTCACGATGAAAAGCCATAGCATTCCCAGTATCACTTATAGAGTCACCAAAGTTGAAGATAGCTTCATATGGGAGAGAATCAACACTTGAAACAACATTTCCAAGAAAACAAAATGTGAGGATGATGCAAAAGAAATTAAAGATCTTCATGGTGTTATTTATTTTTTATGATCAATATTGATATATATGGTGATGAGTGTTTGACAAATGGGTTTGATAAGCTTTATATATAGCGGCACTAATGCTTTACTTCGTCATATAGTAAATTATCTAGGTTGTTTAATATAAACGATTTAACTATTTTAATTCTTGTAAAGTTGTATCCTTAGTATTTAACTTATTTTTTCCAACTTATACGCATCCACATACACAAGTTTGGTTGGGCCGAACATAGTTTGTTGTAACTATTTTAGTTTTGCTGCTTGCATATGAATTAACTATTTTGAATCTTGTAAAGTGTTATGATACATAATTAATTGCTATTTTCCAACACATATCCATCTACATACAAAAATTTGTTTTGTTGAGCACTATTTGTTGTTATTTTGGTTTTTTTTTTTTTACTATATACAAACACTAAAATTAGACAACTAAACATTGTTTTATATGTGACCGTTACGATGTGATTTCCTTGCTCCACATACTATAAAATATCCTCATGATAACAACATAGTGTTTAAAACTCTAATTATAATTGTTTCTCAAATAAGTAACACTAATTATAATTGCAATCCTCCATTAAATATAAAATCATATTGCATAGTGTGGGTTAATAATTTTTTTTTTTAAAATAATTGATGTCATAATTTGATTAAACATTAGGGTTTCTTAATTTATCATTTGTTATAAAATAAATTAAATGTATTATATTTGATGATTAATATTTTTAATATTTTATAATATGACTAAATATGAAAATTTCTTAACGGAGATTAATTTTAAAGTATTATATTTTTAATGTTAAGATTTCAACATTTGATATAATATTGCAATAATTAAAGGGTAAATTTACGAGTCGTTAAAATAACGCACATGTCATTATGATTTACCCGTACTTCAAAACATGTATTGTTGAAAGTGTCATTGTTGTAAACAACAAAACTAAGGTTTTAAAAAATGTCTAATATGGTAGTTCTAACAATAACTTCCAACATACAACTCTTTTAATTTAAGAAGCATTCAAATTTATGACCGAATTAAAGACACAATTATTGTATTTAGTAGTGGTTGAAATTGACACAAAGTGCCAAATTTAACTGTCACTATATCTCTATATTTTCTTATAGTGTATCACTCTCCATAATATTTAAAACTATTTTGACTTAGTTAAATGTAGTTTGAATTAGATTTATTAAATTTGGTTTTTTACTGGTACATAATATTATGCATAAAGTATATATTGTATTGAAAAATTAGCATTAAAAATCACAAGATTCAATTTATGATAATTAGCAATTAAGTTTGGTGTAAGAGATTTACAACATTCACATAAATTGTACATCAACCATTTACTATACCTTATGGTGAATAATAAGAATAAGTTAACCCTTCTAAAAAAACTAAATCTATTCTATTTCAAATACATGAAATAACAAAAAGATATTATATTAATAATACAATTATTATTTAAAAATTAAAAATTAATACAACATAAAGAAACAATAATATAATAAAATTAATTTAATTTATATATTGTCCGTGTAAAATATTTATCAACTATCAATCAATCATAATTGGTAGATCATTAATAATGTTTGACTTTCTTGATAATTACTTATAAAATCAATCATATGATCGATAGTGCATGGAAATTAAACTAAAAATATCGTATTAGAAAATAACAAGATTCCATTTTTGATATTTCAGAAATGAACTTTGTGTCGTGGTATTTTCTATTCGCATGAATGGTGATTTAATAGTATGTTTTTATATTATATTTTAATATATGATCTACATAGAAAATCATATGTCAAGCGCTATGCATGCTGCTTGTAACACCCCGTTTTTCAAAGCAAGGGTGTATTTTTTTTTTCCAAAAGAAATTAATATAAAACAGAGAAACAAACAAAGAAATAAATAAGGTAACACCTTTGGATAAATAATTAAGTCATTATAATTTACCAACAGCGGAAAAGTTTCTCAAAATATGAATTCAAAATATTTACATATCAAAAGTGGTACAGTCTTCCAATTTAAAAATATAAGCAACCCAAAAGAAAGACATATGTTCCCTCTTCAACAACCTAGTCTGATCATTCTACAAAACAACTAAACACTTTGAGTGATCGCCACGCGCCCCGTGAGATCCTCCTAACGTAGCTCCAGTCAAGCATTCCCATCTACATTCCCATCCGTAGGGTACGAACCGGTAGGATCATCATGGCTCTCATCTGAGGGCAAAGCCCAGATTTCCGCAATAGTTGTAAAGGGTCACCAACCAAAATTAACAGTTAACACATAACATTTAAGTTTTTAAATGCACAAAATATCCTCTCAACTAAGCATGCACCTTAAAAGGATTTTCCATATGTGAAAGGTTCATATAATGCTTGCCAAATGTAAACGAAATCAAGTAAAGTTCTCAATCCATCAAGTGATACATCACTAACCAAAATATGGATACATCAATTGAGCAATCGATTATCTAACTCAAAATCAGAATTTATACTGAGCCAATCGATTGGGCAAATCGATTTCCTGGAAGTTTTTAGTGAAAACTGAACTCTGGACTGGAATCAATCAATTGGGGAAATCGATTTAATGAAAAACTGGCCCCTGTATCGAAGCCAATCGATTGGACAAATCGATTTAATGAAGAGCCAATTGATTGACCAAATCGATTTTGTCAATTTGTTGAGCTCCTGTAATGAATCCAATCAATTGGGGAAATTGATTTCCTTGTATATTCTTTCAAAAATACATAAACTAACTCAATCACATTCATACATAATACCAAATCTTAACACTTAGCAATTCCCACGTGATCGCCACGACAAATTGGGCTTCGAAATAGTTTCGCAATCAAACATGCTATCATACAATTCCAAACAAAACACTTAGCACTTATAACGCAATCACTACAACATCATCAGTTTCGAAATAGTTTTGCAATCAAACATGCTTTCACTCGATTCCAAACATAACACTTAGCAATTTCAACACGATGACTACAACATCATGAACTTCAAAATAGTTTTGCAATCAACATGCTATCACACAATTCGAAATCATAACACTTAACACTTGTAGCACAATCACTACAACATCATGAGTCTCGAAATAGTTTTGCAATCAAACATGCTTTCACACAATTCCATACATAACACTTAGCACTTATAACGTAATACCCACACGGACAAGATGAACCAACAAATCACAATTTACCAGGGTGTAGTCTCTCACGGACAAACACTTGTGCAGTCTCTCACGGACAAACACCTGTGCAGTCTCTCACGGACAAACACAACTTACAAGAGTGTAGTCTCTCACGGACAAACACCTGTGCAGTCTCTCACGCACAAACACAATTTACCAACCACGTAAATCATAAACGTACCACCTATCACGGGTCAGTACTGTTTACCGAGGTACCACCTATCACGGGTCTGTACGATTTACTAAAACAACGTAAATTACAAATGTACCGCCTATCACAGGCCGAAGTACTATTTCCCAAGGTGCCACCGATCACGGTTCAGCACGATTTACTAAAAAGCGTAAATCATAAACGTACCACCTATCACGGGTCAGTACTGTTTGTCGAGGTGCCACCTATCACAGGTTAGCACGATTTACTAAAAGAAAAAGCGTTAGTCGTAAATGTACTGCCTATCACAGGCCAAAGTACTATTTACCGAGGTGCCACCTATCACGGGTCAGCACAACTTACCAAACGTAATGCATGAGCATACACTGACTCCATCCACCACGATCGTTAAGTAAATGCAGATATTAAAAGATTCCCCATTTTTAATACTCATTTAACTTAAACGATTTTCACGCCAAACATTAAGCAAAAAGACATATTAAGAGATTCCCCATTCTTAATATTCTTTTAACTTAAACGATTTTCAAAACATCATTAAGTAACCAAGACATTAAAAGATTCCCCATTCTTAATGCCCAGTTAACTTAAAACGATTTTCATAAACACACATTAAGTAAATAAGACATTAAGAGATTCCCCATTCTTAATACTCATTTAACTTAATGGTATTCAAATTCCACACAAAACGAACTCAAATATATTATCAAATTCAATCCACAATTCCCACCCAAAACACATCAAATCATTTCTCCACAAAATCGTTTTCACGACAACATTAAGTAAATAAGTCATTAAGAGATTCTCCATTCTTAATACTCATTTAACTTAAATGATTTTCACAAACTCACATTAAGTAAACAAGACATTAAGAGATTCCCCATTCTTAATACTCGTTTAACTCTAATGGTTTTTAAATTCCACACAAAACTAACTCAAACATAATCACAAATTTATTACACAATTCACACCAAAACACAACAATTCATTTCTCCACAAAATCATTTTCACGACGACATTAAGTAAACGCATATATTAAGAGATTCCCCATTCTTAATACTCATTTAACTTAACGAATTTCATAAACTCACATTAAGTGAACGAGACATTAAGAGATTCCCCATTCTTAATACTCGTTTAACTCTAATGGTTTTCAAATTCCACACAGAACGAACTCAAACATTATCACAAATTTATTACACAATTCACGCCAAAACACAACAATTCATTTCTCCACAAAATCATTTTCACGACGACATTAAGTAAACACAGATATTAAGAGATTCCCCATTCTTAATACTCATTTAACTTAACTATTTTCACAACAAACATTAAGCAAACAGAAATATTAAGAGATTCCCCATTCTTAATACTCTTTTAACTTAAACGATTTTCCAAACAAACATTAAGTAAACAAGACATTAAGAGATTCCCCATTCTTAATACTCGTTTAACTCAATGGTTTTCAAATTCCACACAAACAAACTCACACATACTTTCACATTCAGTCAATAATTCACACCAAATCACATCAGATCATTTTTCCACACAAAACACATCTCAAATTCTATAATTTTCCATTATGAACAAGTCGACTACGACGACACAAATCAACACAATCCGTCACTCAAACACAACAAATTTCATTTACTCAAAATCATACATAAATGAGTTGAATTCATTTTCCATGAAACATTCATCAATATCACCAAAACCCCATATTAGAATTTCACCCATAAAGCATTAATTCGTTTTTCCCCAAATCAACGCTCCAACCCTAACAAAATTCTTTTCCACACAACCACAGATAAGTCTCTAAATGCAAACTAAAAGTTTGGAAGGAGCCCTTACCTGCACTTTAGCTTTTACGTGCGATTACGGCACCACGAGTAAATCTGGTAAAATCTCCGCTCGCAACGTCGCGTCCAAAGTTGGTCTCCTAGTACCGTAGCATGGTAGTGAGTAACTTTCCCTTCTATCACTTCTTGAAAGGAAGCTTAGATCTAGATGAAACGGGGAGGTTTGTGTTTGACGATTTTGAAATCCCTAATTCCGTTTTTCTTTGTTTTCGAAACAACGAGGAAGTATGAAGCTGAGAAATCCTTGCTTCCTTATCCACTAAGCCTTGGGTTTCTATTCTTGAACAAAAGGAAGAAGCGAAAATGAAAACGGACGAAGGAAGAAGAAGGGGGGTCGCGCGAGCAGTGAGAGGAAGGAGATGGAATTTGCTTTCTTTCTTTCCTTCTCTTTTTCGTTCTTCCTTTTTCCTTCCTTTATATTTCTTTTCTTTCTATTTCCTCCTCTTTTCCTTCCACACAAACAAATATATATATATATATATATATATAAAATTATATATATATTAATTACTTTTAACAAATATCTCTAAATGTTTAGATATTTATTTAATTTACCATTTCACCCATAACGCATTAAATTCTTCGTAAAAGATTCACCGCAGTTAATTTAATTTATTTATCGACGAGTGATTCTAATCGGGCATCAAAATATCTTTTTGGTCATTTAAACTCCAAAATATTAACGACCTTGGCTAAAAAGCTTTCGCGTTCAATACCAAAAATACACTAAAATACATAAAGTATACTTTAAAATTATGGGTCTTACACTGCTAATATAATAATATGTTTTTATATTACATTGTGATATAGTAAGTAATATATGATTTACCGAGTGTTATACATGCTTCTAATAACTATATGATCCGGATATAACACAAGCCACTAAGGAAATTTCCACATAGAAAATCATTCATACTAATGGGAAAAATAAACATGCCACAAAGACAATTTCCACGAACATGCATATGCATGACATGTTGATATATTCTCACACAGTCCACTAAGAATCATGTCATATGCATTCTAATCACGTTTTAAAATCATCATCTTATTCACATATCACTAAGATCACTTGTCATACATCCTTATCATGAGTATCACACATTCATAGACAAATAATTATGAAAATTATAACTTTCACCACGTACACACAAAAATCGAGACATGATGTCATATACACCATAAAGATTAACATGTTAACATATATATCAACAAAATTCAACTCCAACTCATATACATCATCAAGGTTAAAATTTTGTCACATATAACATACAATTCAACCATATTTTTTCTTCGTATTCATCATAAAAATTAAAACTTTATTACATTTAACATAAAAATTCATACTTTACTTCATATTTTCCATAAACATTAAAACTTTATCATATATAACATAATAATTTATACTTTACTTTATCATATAGAGATAAGGAAGAGATACCACACAAAGATATATCTTGGTTCACCCAACTCGGGCTACGTTCAGTCCTCACAACTATGAGATTTTCCACTAATTGTTCAAACGAATAACGTTCTTAGTTTTACATAGTTTTTGTTAAGATCAACCTTGATTTATAGCAGTAATTCCTTTCTACCCATAAAGGATTCAATCTAGTCACCTATAAATCTTGAGAGGATTTTACAATTCACCTTTTAACCATAACAAATTATTACAAAATTACTCAAATTATAAATAACCCTTATAGTTTTGAATTTACACAATAATGATTTAAAGAGATTGGTAGAATATCAATATGCTCAACACGTGTTTGAGAATAAATTCTTGTTAAAAGAATTCAGTAGTATGATCTAGATATATGACTATGAAATTAGAACTGATTTTTTTGTAATTGAGAAGCTTTCAAGTATATAAATGTGTGTGATTGATGGATTTTCTTATTTCTTAAAGTTCCGCGTTTTCCTTGAGTTTGGGATTCCTTTTATAGGCTTCGAGGAGGTTAATGACAACTACTTTGACCATTGAAAATGTACCTTGCTGTCATGTATCAGACTTGACCAAAGACTAGACTTTTAAACTTTGAATGTTCATGTTTTGAACATTATGTGTTTCTGCTTCTGTGTTAATAATATATGATATGAAGCTTCTCATTCTTGACTATGACGATCATTTGTTTATGCACACAAAGATCCAAGAGATGTACTTTATCCATTCAGATTAAGACTGCCTTTTGAATCGTGCAAAACAGGATGGAGAATGATGAAATAAGGCTAAAGAATGATGAAATAAGGCTAAAGAATGATGGTCAGTAAGCTGGAGAATATTCATATCATTCTAGATGATGTCATCATAGTTGGAGAATCATGTTGATCAATCTGGATATAGTTGTTAATCATTTTGGAGAAACATGTTTGCAACTGAAGATCATGTGTAACAAGTTGGAGAAAGTTTATCTATCTAGAGGCTGATGTTACATTGTTGGAGAATGACCATTTGTCATTTTTTCTTTGTGTTATGTTCTTTAATTTTTGTTCTTTTTGAATGATTCTTTTGCTCATATGAGAGTTGTATGTTCCTAGTATATGTACTAAAAATCCATTTGTGATTTGCAAGAGCTTTCCTTGCATTAAAAACTGATGCGATCTTACTTGCTGAAAATGACAAAAACATTGAGAACATTCTTGGTGTCCCAAATTATGTCAAGATTGTTCTTGGTTCAGTGTTGTTCATTTTTGACAATTTCTTTTTAATTGATTTCTCTTGCATTTGCTTTGTAACTATCTTGGATTATTACACTAAAAAATACATGTTAAAATAACATAATTTAGATTCGTAATTATAGTCTTTAATTGACTATTATTTGTTTACATCAAAATATTAATTTAGGATTTTGCCTCAACACGAAGATCAACAAAATACTGACTTAATAGTTAAAATGTTAAAATAAAACCTTAAAAGTAGTTCGAAGACTACCGAAAGACCAACTTAATTGTTTAAAAGTTAAATAAGACCTGACAAGTACTTGAAATACCAATGACAGATCAACTTAACTATGAAAGACTTAAATAAGATCTAAAGGCACTTGGAAGACCAACAAAAGACTTGACTTAACATATAAACATTTAAATAAGGCCTAACAAGTACTTGGAAGACCAGCCAAAACAAACTTAACAATTTAGAGATTAAATAAGACTTAACAAATATTTGGAATACCAACGAAATACCTAACAAATATTTAGAATACGAACGAAAACCGACTTATCAATTAAAAGATTAAATAAGATATAATAAATACATGGAAGACAACTAAAATATCAACTTAATAGTTAAAAAGGTTAAATATAACTTATGTACTTGGAGGACCAATATAAGATTGACTTAACAATTTAAATTTTAAATAAGGTCTACCAAATTATTTAAAGACCAAGGAAGACTTAACATGTACTTGGAAGACTAATAAAAGACCAACTTAACTATTAAAAGGTTATATAAGACCTAACCAACTTAATAGTTAAAAGGTTAAATAAAATCCAACAAGTACTTGGAAGACCAACCAAAGACGTACTTGGAAGACAAACAAAAGATTAACGAAATAATTAAAATGTTAAATAAGACTTAATAAATACATGGAAGACCAACATAAGATCGACTTAAGGTCGAAAGGGAACACTCACTACGCCAAAAATGACATTTTATAGCGAGCCTTTTACAACGCTTATTAAATACAAGTGCTGTTGTAAATATATTTTAAAAATAATGGAGAATATAGCAACACTTTTTTGAAAAACTCTGTGGAAAAAGCGTTGTTGTAGGGTCATATAGCGTTTGCACATAATATTTACAAGGTTTTTACAGCGCTTGTGTACAAGAGCTATAAAATGACGCACCCTCACAAAATGTTTTACAATGCTTTTTGGACAAGCGTTGTAAAAGACATAAAATCATAAAATCATAAAAAGGCCTTTTAAAATAAAAATAAGGAGGCGTTTTAGAACACTTTTCCAATAAGCCCTATAATAGGGTTTTATATATAACAGTAAACCGCTTTTGTTTCCTCTTCATTACGTAAACTTCACTATCATCTCCTCTACATCGTTCTTCTCTTCCTTTGCGAACCTTATCATCTCTTCCATTACGAACCATATTTCCACGATCTTCTCTACCTATTTGAACCATATTTCCATCCATGATAATCTCTCCCATTACACACCTTCTCTTTTTATTGAAATACGTATTTCTACGAACCATATTTCTGCGAACCGTATTTTTGCGAACCCTCATTTCTATGCATTACGTATTTCTTCGAACCCTCACTATTCAGGTATTGATGTTATTAATTTTTTGTTATCCCTAAAATACATGTGGAACTTATACTGATACGTACTTAGACTACTGCATGTTGAACCTGTTGAAGTTATACTGAACTGCATGTTGAACTTTTAATAGATAAATGGATACCACTAAAGATTTAGATTGTCAAAATGAGGAAGTTGTCAACACTAAGGCTTACAAAAATGAAGTCAAACATGGTGCAACCATAATGCAAAAGGTCATAAAAGCAAGGAGCAGTGGCATAAAATTTGAGGTATACTATACTTTGTTTGCTGTTTATTTTTTATCTTTTTTGAAAGCATGTAGTTACTATATGAGTTTATTAGGTTGGATGAAATGAGAATGGTTAACCAATTGACCACAACAGCTCCATGTTTGTAAGTTACATTGGGTGTAACCCATAAACACATTTTACTCCTTTCTTTTATTTTTTAAATAAAACCAACAATTATCAAAACTAATTTTTTGAACACAATTTCATTACTAAAGTGTTACTAATATTTATGAAATTTTGGATGTTGTAGGTTGCATAGTGATTAATCATATATGTCACTGTCTTGCTATTTCAAGATATAAAATAAATTCTACTAAGTATAGTATGTGTGTATTTCTTGATAAACCGTTAAAATAACTTAATATATTAATTGAGTTAAAATCATAGGAAGAATAGCTATCAATAATAATTGATTAGTGTCAAATAACTCATATTTATTGTATTATTATTTGTAACGCATGACACATGAATAATTCCACAAAATATTATATGTAAAAACTGTAATAATAAAATGTGTGCTAAAGTAAAATAATGTGCTAAAGCAAATTGCAAGAATAAAATAAAAAGAAAGTGGAAGAGTGCTTGTTAGATGTATGTAAAAATTCTCACATTTTTTATCTAAAAGAAGAAAAGTTTGAAAGCATCATGCAAAAAGAATTGCATATAAACTAATCATATATGGCATTGTATTCCTATTTCATGATATAAAATAAATTCCACTAATTATAGTATGTATGTGTTTCTTGAGAAACCGTTAAAATGACTTAATATATTAATTGAAAGTTAAAATCATAAAAACCATTATCAATAATAGTGAAAGAATAATGAGTGTCAAATAACTATTTATTGTATTGTAATTTGTAACTC
Organism: Cicer bijugum; assembly: GCA_037974875.1. NCBI lineage: Eukaryota > Viridiplantae > Streptophyta > Magnoliopsida > Fabales > Fabaceae > Cicer > Cicer bijugum. The sequence continues at coordinate 1,474,498 of JBBPBT010000850.1, read as the reverse complement.
ATGGCCCATATAGTTCCACAAAATATTATATGCAAAAACTATAATAATAAAATATGTGCTAAAATAAAAAAAAATAAAAAAAAATAAAAAACATGTTATAGCAAATTGCAAGAATAAAAAAAAATTGTGAAAGAGTGCTTGTTAGATGTGCCACATCAAATTTTTTTAGGTGGCAATATTTGAATGAAGTGTCACAATATTTGACGACGTGTTAGAATAAGATGTAGGAGTCCATTTTAATATACTATAATACTTAGGTTGATTTAAGTCAAACCAAATACCTTAGTGTTACATAAATTGAATTGCAATTTGTTCTTTATCTAATTTATTCTTGCACATTGAGAACCATTTTAACTACAAATTTTTTGTCTAAATAAAAAGGAATATAATTAGTTTGACAATTATTACTTTAATCACTTGGTTACAATATCTGGAACTTCCTTCCTAATTTTATTACTACCACGACATGGGTGTACTAGCTCTTAAGTTTGAGTTTGACACATCAGACGCCAAAAACCAACACCATTACAAAATATAAATAGCACCATATTCTTATATTTAACAAACCATAAAGTAGCATCAAAATGTTGCAAGTTGTATAACATAAATTTCACCAAAATGTTGATTATGCAGTGTTTTTGTTCTCATTTTAATTGTAAAAATTATATGAGCAAAAGTTTGCCAATAAAAAATTGATTAAAATTAGTATTTTATTAATATCGTCAACATAAAAAATGAGAACAATTATAATACAATATCTATAATTTTTTCACACTTCAATTTATTTACATTTTTCTTAAAAATGAGTCGCTAAAGAAGTTGTTGGAGTGTACTATTCATACACAAAATAAGTGTTTATCCCTAATCAATTAGTTAAATTTAATATTTTTTATATTTGCTAAATAAAAATGAGGATAAAATTAATATATTAATTAAAATGTATTATAATAACCATGCAACGATAAATGTTTGTCAATAAAGGATTACTTAAAATTAGTGTTTTTCTAATATCGTCAACGTAACAATAAAAACAATTATAATACACTAACCATTACTTTTTTAATGTTGTTTGTTTGAAAACGAGTCAATTACATACTCATTCATCTCAGTTTCAATCCAAACATCTCTCATATCGATAATTTTGCATACTCCTTAATCTCCCATTTTTACCATGCCAAAATCACCAGCACTATAAGATGAGAAGAAATTACATCTAGGAGTAACATGATATGAGACACCCGAATCAACAATTCAAGTTGAATCCTAACATGCAAGGTTTATGGAATTATCATAACAAACAATGTAGACATCATTAACAGATGCAACTGTTGTTGTATCTTTATCATTTTTCTTCTATGTCTTCATCTATTTCCCTTGATTGATCTCTCTTAAAACTATGCAATTTCTTTTTATATGGCTTGCTTTGCCACAATGATAACATATCACTTTTTTTCTAGTCCTTGACTTGCTTCTTGACTTGCTACAACTTTTAGAGTTGCAGTGTCTATGGAAGTTTCTAGATTGATTTATCCCCCGTGACTTTGTTACTAGTGCTTCTGACTTTGAGGAAGAACCAAACAAACCACATTCCTTTCTTCGATCTTCTTCATTCAACATGCTCTCTTTAACTATCGTCACAACAAGGAATTCTCAACTTAATAGGCAAGCAACTAAACAATACCAACTCTAGCAACTCCTCATCTATTTTAATATCAACGGTTGTTAACTGATTCACTGTATTCTGAAAAATACTTATATTCTCTGCCATTGAATCCCTATGTTTGTATCAACTTAGCATGCACCTTAAAAGGGTTTTCCATATGCTAAAAGTTCATATAATACTTGCCAAATAAAAATGAAATCAAAATAAGTCTTAAATCAATCAAGTAATAAACAACAAACCAATCCATTGATGAACCAATTGAGCAATAGATTATCTAACTCAGAATGAGAATTTCTACTAAGCAAATCGATTTGGATGAAGGCTTTTAGTGAAACCTGTAATCTGGGCTTAAATCAATCGATTGGGCAATCGATTTAATGAATATCTGAGCCCCTGTAACAATTCCAATCGATTGCCAAATTGATTTTGTCCAAATAGCTGAGCTACTGTAATGGCCAAATCGATTGGCAAATCGATTTTGTCAAAATGGTTGAGCTCCTATAACTTTCCAAATCGATTGGCAAATTGATTTCTTAAATAGTTGAGCCCCTGTAACTTTCCAAATCGATTGGCAAATCGATTGTGTTCAATATCTTTTAACAGAATCGATTGGGAAATCGATTTTCCTGAAGTATTTCAAAAACTACATAACTGAATCGATCCCAATTACACACAATTCCAAAACATAACACTTAACACTTATAACACAACCACTACAACATCATGAGCTTCGAAATAGTTTTGCAATCAAACATGCTATCACACAATCCAAAACATAACATTCAACACTTATAACACAATCACTACAACACCATGAGCTTCGAAATAGTTTTGCAATCAAACATGCTATCACACAATTCTAAAACATAACACTTAGCACTTATAACACAATCACTACTACATCATGAGTTTCGAAATAGTTTTGCAATCAAATATACTATCACACAATTCTAAAACATCCACACTTGACAATTAAAACCCAATTACCACGACAACTTAAGTTCAAACACTCAATCATAATCTTGAATCAAACACAACTCGCGTGCCAAGCACCCTAATGCAATGCGTATATTCCAAAATGCATGGACTTGAAATTCAAATCAAACTCTTCGGGAGTAGAAAATCGTAATTGTACAGTCTCTCACAGACTAGCACTTATTACAAAGGTGCCACCTGTTATAGGCCAGTACGATTTATTAATTTTTAGCCTATCACAAGTCATAAACCTCAATTCCAAAATAAAAAACCCTCTGCAGGAGGCGTAAATTCAAAACGTACAGTTTCTCACAAATGAACACGAGTGCAATCTCTCAAGGACAAACACAATTTACCAGGGTGTAGTCTCTCACGGACAAAACCTGTGCAGTCTCTCAGGGACAAACACAATTTACCACGGTGTAGTCTCTCACGGACAAACACATGTGCAGTCTCTCACGGACAAACACAATTTACCAGTGTGTAGTCTCTCACGGACAAACACCTGTGCAATCTCTCTCGGACAAACACAATTTACCACGGTGTAGTCTCTCACGGACAAACACCTGTGCAGTCTCTCATGGACAAACACAATTTACCGGGGTTAGTCTCTCACGGACAAACACTTGTGCAGTCTCTCACGGACAAACACAATTAAGTAAATGCAGATATTAAAAGATTCCCCTTTTTAATACCCATTTAACTCTTACAATTCGAATGACAATCGTTAAGTAAACGTAGATATTAAGAGATTCCCCATTCTTAATGCTCATTTAACTCTAACAATTTCCACTACAAACATTAAGTAAACAGAGATATTAAAAGATTCCCCATTTTTAATACTCATTTAACTTAAACGATTTTCACAAACACACATTAAGTAAACAAGACATTAAGAGATTCCCTATTCTTAATACTCGTTTAACTCTAATGGTTTTCAAATTCCACAGAGAATAATCTCAAACATATTCACAAATTCAATCCACAATTAATACCCAAAAACACATCAATTCATTTCTCTAAAAAATCCAACCATACACATATCAAATTTCATAAGCATTAATTATGAATATGTAAGATGTAACACCCCGATTTTTAAAGTGAGAGTGTATTTTTTTATTAAAATAAAATAGAGAAATAAATAAGGTAATACCTTTGGATAAATATTTAAGTCATTATAATTTACAAGCAGCGGAAAAGTCTTTCGAAATATGAATCCAAAATATTTACACATCAAAAAGTTGTACATGGAATCCATCGAAAATAACATGTCATGCTTACAATATTAGTATAGGTACAGTCTTCCCATTTAAAATAAACACAATCCAAAAGAAAGACATTTGTTCCCTCTATGTCAAGCTAATCTGATCATTCTACAAAACAAACTAAACTATACGCCCTGAGTGATCTTCACGTGCCCCGTAAGATCCTCCTAACATAGCTCCAGTCAGGCGTATCCTTCTACATTCCCATCCACAGGGTACGAACCGGTAGGATTGTCCTGGCTCTCATTTGAGGGCAAAGCCCAGATTTCCACAATAGTTGTAAAAGGTCACCAACCGAAATTAACAGTTAACACATAACATTTAAGTTTTTAAATGCACAAAATACCCTTTCAACTTAGCATGCACCTTAAAAGGGTTTTCCATATGCTAAAAGTTCATATAATGCTTGCCAAATAAAAATGAAGTCAAAATAAGTCTCAAATCAATCAAGTAATAAACAACTGGCCAATCCATTGATGAACCAATTGAGCATTCGATTATCTAACTCAGAATGAGAATTTCCACTAAGCCAATCAATTGGGAAATCGATTTCCTGAAGGTTTTTAGTGAAACCTGTACTCGGGGCTTAATTCAATCTATTGGGAGATCAATTGAATGAATAACTGAACCCCTGTACTAAATCCAATCGATTGCCAAACCGATTTTGTCAAAATCTCTGAGCTCCTGTAATAAATCCAATCGATCGCCAAATCGATTTTGTCAAAACGGTTGAGCTCTTGTAATAAATCCAATCGATTGCCAAATCGATTTTGAGGGATTGATTTTAATAGAATTGATTTGGGAATCGATTTCCCTGCATGTTTTTCTAAAATTACATAAGCTAACTCTATCACATTCACACACAAAAGTAGAATGTATGATTCTCTGTTTTGCAGAATTTTAAGTGTACGTGATTGATTTATGGACTTCTCAGCACTTGAATTTCTTGCCTTTGCTCTAGATATTGGCCTTCTCTTTATAAGTTGTAGACGCACTGGATGGAAGTACAAAAGAGCTGTTGGAGAGGCTCTGCTTTTTGGCTTAAGGCAATATTTCAGAATAAATTTAATCTTGCTTTGAAATAGCCTTTTTAACTTTTCTGGTTTAGCATTTAAAACAGTTCTGTCCTTTTCTGACAAAGTCCTTGACGTTTCTTCATTGATCTTAGATGGTACATTCTCTGTCTTGAGTCTTGAGTGTAGCTAGACAAGATTGGAGAAGAATTACAAACTGAAACAGAGCAGATTGCAGGACTGCTATTGTTGTGCAGAAAACGGAGAATGATAAACGTTCTTGGTTTATAAAATGAACTTTCTTGAGCTTAAATAATCATTCTGGAGTTCTCGTTTGAATCATTCTAGATTTCCTTTGCAATTGTCTTGTCATATGACAAGATTGATTGAGCTTTCTTGACATTTGATTTTTGGGAGTTCTACATGTTGTCATGACTTTTATCCATCTTTGAGTCCTTTTATTTTTGAGATCAAATAGCCTTTTTGGGCTTGGATGAATCCTACTTGTTCCTTGCCATGTACTGATCAGATATGAATAAATTTCATGGGAAGATTCTTTGTTAAGAATGTAGCAAAGGTTTGATCAACATGTTGTGATGAACAATTCTTGAAGTTGGAGATCATTCTCTGTTTTGATGCAGAATAATCTTGTTGTTGTTTTCTTTGCTTTGTTTGATTATGTTCTTAATTAAATTCACTCAAAAACACCAGTTAAATTAACATAACATTTTAGAATCATGATTAACTTTCTTAATTAACCTTTGTTTGTTTTCATCAAAACTTTAAATATAGAGTTTGTCTCAACATGAGGTTGGTGGTTGATCAATGTTTGTTGATGGACGACCAGACTCAAAGGTAACATATAACTCGATGATGTTGAGTTGTGACTAATGTGCATACACATCAAACATCAACTCATTATCTTCGTCGTCGCAAACTTTCATCAGTTCGAACCTTGTTGTATTTTCACCGAATAACACAAGGTGTCGATAAACTATATCAGTTATGTTGACTCGGTCATCGAGCTGTAACTTTTTCTAATGATATTCTTTAGACGAGCAAGGTTGCTTCCCGAATGTACTTTGAACACTTTTTTATAATCACTTATGAATGTTTTACCTTCAACTTCATCAACAACTGAATCATTGTAGTAAACAATGCAAATTACTTGAAAAAATGAGATAGTAGATGTGGTGAGATTGTGTTGAAAAAATATAGTGAGATAGTAAGTGTGGTGACATTGTGTTGAAAAGATATAGTGAAATAGTAGTTGTGGTGAGATTGTAAGAGTTTGTTTTCTATTTATAGAAGATAAGGTGTTTGGTCATTGGTTGAAAACAAGTCACAAGGATTGGATCATCCACTTTCGTCGATAATTTTTTATCGACGGACGAGATTGAATTTATAATAAAATGTTTTCATTAGTTGAAAACAAGTCACAACGATTGGATCATCCATATTCGTCATTAATTTTTAATCAACAGACGAGATTGAATCTTTAATAAAATGTTTTCATTGGTTGAAAACAAGTCACAAGGATTGGTTCATCCATATCCGTTGATCATTTTTAATCAACGGACGAGATTGAATCGTTAATAAAATTATTTCATTGGTTGAAATCATTTCACATGGATTGGATCATCTATATCGGTTGATTATTCTTAATCAACGGGCCAGGTTGATAGCGAATGGTGGCCATGCATGGTCGTGGGCTGGGGGAGCGACCCCCTGAGGTTATATAAATGTATTTTGTTTCATGTTATTAATGTAATTTTTCTTATTAATGTATTTTCTTTTAAATTTATAATATAATTTACAGTTTTTAATTTTAGTTATTTTTAATAGTTATAATATTAATTTCCTATTTTAATTTTAATTATTTTTAATTTAATTATAATTATTTTTAACTATAACAATTTTTAATAATAATAATAATAACAATAATAATAATAATAACAATAATTAATAATAATAATAATTATTATTATTATTATTATTTATTAATGTATTATTATTATTTAACAATTACATAAAATATATAAAAGTATTTTAAAAAAATGGTAAAATCCCTTTGGAAGGTCGCATCCTACCTCCTACTAGGGAAAAAATGTTTATGCGGCAGGTCGCTCCCCAGGAGAGTTTTCATGCAATCTCTAAAAAGTAGGGCATTTTGGTAACCAAATTCAAAAGTGGGGCATTTTGGTAACCAAATTCAAAAGTGGGGCATTTTGGTTAACAATCCAAAAAAGTAGGATATATTGATAAAAATCCTGCAAAAAAGCATGATATTGCTTGTTTTGTATTGCGATCAATAATTTCTCAAATGTTGTTAACGTTTCGTGTAAGTGCATTCATATTCGCAAAAAAAGTCAAATTCTTAAAGTAAATAAAGCATTAGGGAGTGGAGAAATTTTCGGTGTTCGTGGCTTGAATCAAGAAACTGCACTAAAAAGAGCAATAGATACTATATGGGGTTGACATTATGGTACATCACCAAGGTTGATTTCTTTGTTTCCTTATGTGTGTGATGTGCTTGTTATAATTTTGTAAGATAGGATAAACATGTAAAATACTTACTTTTTTATGAAGATAAAGACCAAGAAAAATGATCAAGTTGTAAGTTCAAAAAGAAGTCAAAAATCAAGTCAACTATGGTCAACATGCTAAAAGACTTATAATTTAAGGTACATGATGCAATCTAATATTGTTATATTTCAAATGCACATGAGAACCTTCCATTTTAGCATTTGCATCAAAAGAATTTTCAAAGTGTCAAAGTACACGAACAATGTTTGAAAATCAAGTTTTTTAACAAAAGGAAAAGTTGTATTCGACTACAACATGTTGCAGCCAAATACAGACTCTAGTCAGTAGCAAAAACTGCATATATGTATTCAATTACAAGATGGTGTAACAGAATACAAATATCAAGTCAGTAGCTAAAACGATACTTTTGTATACGACTACAACATGATGTAGCTGAATACAAAACCAATTTAGTAGCAAAATTCAGTCATTTGTATTCGACTACAAGGATATGTATTCAAATACAAGCTTGAAATTTTTAAATAAAATTAAACGTTAGAGAGGTGTATTCGACTACACTTATGTTGTAGCCGAATACAACTGCGAAGAAATGCAATTTTTGAGTTCAGATTTAGTCTGGATCATTGAATATGTTCATAAAACTTATAGGAACGATCACCACCGATCTGAAGTGATGTCTAAGGAGTATAAATACTTCTTAGATTCAGATTTAACGAATCAATCTTTTTATGAATCTTAGAACAACTTTGGACAAATTTTCTGAAATGTTTTAAATTATTCAAAGTCTTACTTTCATATTTTAAGTACAAATTTACATTGACATATTGAGAAAGATTCTCTATTGTACTTGAAATTATACTAGACTGTTATTATTGTACTCGATTTTTATACACTATTGATTGTAGTCAAAGTCATTGTTGTAAAATCATTCAAGTTATTGTATAAATTGAGAAAAGTGATGTACTTTCTTCAAGTGTTGTAAACTAGGATAGTGGTGTGCTATCTTGGGTTAATTGTTAGAAGTTTGTAACAGAAGTTTAGAGTTAGACTTGCACTTATTCGAACAAATAGTGAAAAATCTCTTTTGGTGTGCAAGAGGATTGGATGTACCCTTGGTTGTAAGGGTAACCAGGATAAATTGTTGTATTCTTTACTTTTCTATCATTTACATTTTTCCATACACTAATCTTAATGAGGAAAAAAATACACTAAGTCTCTAAAAACCAGAAAATTTCTAAACACCTAATTCACCCTCCCCCTCTTAGGTGCGTCTCTGTACTAACAAAACCTATATCAATGAATTGAAATCCATCAATTATTAAACAATTTGTAGTGTTTTAAGTTTATTTTAAATAGTTTTTTATGATAAATATATTGGAAGTTACTTACTAGTTATCTCAAGCATTGCAAAGAAAATATCATGATAATGTAAACACTATGACATTAGTTAAAATGATAATAGAAAAATTGAAAAATATGAGAGAAGGTTGTGTGCACAACTTACTCAATAAAGTGTGACTATTTTGTGAGAAACAAAATATTTCCATTCTAAATATGGATAATGCATATATGTTACAATGAAAATCAAGGTATAAGATTTTTTTTGAAGTATACATAAAATAGATGTCAATACATACAGTATTTACAAATTATAACATTTATGAAACAATATGGTGCAACCAAAAGAAGCTTTATGTCAATAGACACATTAAATAATTTGTAAACTTATGTAATCCATCTATGAATTATTGAATAAGTCTCATTAGTGATATTGCAAAGACACATAAAGTAATTATCTCATTTGTTTTATTATATTACTATTATGGAGAATTGTGAGTAGTGCAAGTTCAATGGGAGTAAGTTTATATTCCTATTGTAATGTATCGAATTTAATTTATTTAGTTTACAGTAGTATATGTTTGTTGTGTGGAACCAAGATATCTCCAACTGAAGTTTAGCGATGAAAGATGTTAGAGACGTATCTTTTGTGTTCGGCATTGTGAAATTTAGAGATCATTCTCATGGTATCATTGGGTTATCACAAAATATTTATGTCAACAAGTTTATAACTAAATTCGATATGAATGATAATAAATTAAGGGATACCTCAATCTTTGTAGGGAGACTAGTTTAGTCTTAATTTTTTCCTGAAAGAAAATTTGGAAATTCAAGAAATTAAGTATTTCCCTATGTTTTAGTTGTCGGAGTCTTATGTCTAATATTATTTATATGCATTTGAAATTAACCTATATTATAAGATCATTTGGCAGATACTAGAGCAATTCATGTTTGAATTGGCAAAAAAGGCAACCATAAAGATTGTTAAAGAGAACAATAGAGCTTATGCTCGCAAATAAAAAATCTTACAATTTGAAGATCATCATTATGTTTGACTATGATCTTATAGATGTCTAGATAAAGTAGACCCCTTATAATTTATTTATATCACTTGGTTCATATAGTAAAAGGTATTGAAAAATCACTCAAGTTATGTTGTGCCATAAATCAGCTATATAGTATTTCAACAACTAAATTTTGTAAAGTATATTTACATGCTTGTTAACGTTGTTGAATGATAAGAAATTTATTTACAGACTTTATGCTACCTAACCTTGTAATTAAAAGCATGACAAACTAAAGTCTTTTATATGGTTGTGTAATTAAGGATGTCTTAGATCAATGGAAGTCTTTCCTCCTAAATGTTATGTACTTTTGTTTTGAATACAGACTTTATGATATGGTTTTCTGAATAAATAAAGTTTACAAAGTTATTTTTATAACCATTTTGTATCATGTGTACAAATATTAAATATTTTGAGAACCTTGTGTTTGATCTCCCTATAGGCTTCAATTGAACCAATTAGAAATACACATGATATAGAGATCACATTGCATGAAATTTTGATGACACTCATCCATATGAATCTATGTCATCAAATGCATTGATGTATTGGTCATCGTGGTTTAGTCACATTATACGTTAGTGACAACAATCATTGTGGTCATCGTGGTTTAGTCACATTATACGTTAGTGACAAGAATCATTGTGGTCACATTGTTCATGTATGAGGTGGATCAGATTGTAAAGGAGAAATGTCAAGACATGTTGCCCAAGTGGGAGATTATTGGAATATTTTATTAATATTGTAATAATTATTATATTCCAATTTTATCATTTGGACATATGTGTTTTGTTTAATTATATTAGCTATATAAGAGGAAAAGAAAACACTAAGCGGAGAGGAAAAAGGGATAGAAAAGTAGATAACAGGGATTGGAACCAAGAGCTAATAAGAAACTTCTCTAGTGCAGTAAATATTTTTTTCTTTTTTTCCCTCGTCTATGTTTTGGACATTGTTGTTGTTATAGAAGTTTCTTTTTACTATAATATGCACATATGATATAAACAAGAGTTTTGTTCTTTTTTTTTTCATGATCAAATTTTGAAGTGAACTAATAAGAATCAAGTTGATTGTTGTAAGTGACGTAGCAATGTCGATTTTCAAGGAAGAGAGTTTGAATTATAAATGTTTCTATTTAAAAATTCCTGAAAAAAAATTAAGGATTTAACTCAAGAATGGTCTTGGTTAAGAAAATTGAAAACGAAGAACGTTTTTGATTTATACCAGAAAACGATGAACGTTTTTGGTTTATACCAAAAAACGGAGAACGTTCTTAGTTAGCTTAAAATTAGAAATTTAGTTTACATTTTTATCTTAAATGATTAATTAGGCTTCACAAATAAAGGGATAAGGGAAAGAATATCACACAAGAATGTATTCTGGTTCACCCGACTTGGTTTTATAGCACCTGACTCATATCAACCTTGATATGTTACAAACTTAATTTATTTCCAGCAATAAAGAGATTTAATCGGGTCACCTATCAACCTTGATAGGATTTCTTACAATCTACCCAAACTATATTAAACTCTTATAGTTTGAGTGTTATAATAATGATGAGATTGTTTTGATAGAATCTAAGATATCTCAACTCATGTTTAAATTCGATTTTTTACAAAGAAATCGATAATAGAGTATTGAAATATAATCAGCACCTATTCTTGCTTGAGAAAGTGAGAATTTCAAGTATCTGAATGATTTTATGAGACTTGTTAGCACTTGAACTTCTACCATTTCCCTGAGCATTAGCCTTTCCTTTATAGGAATCTTAGAGCAATTAATAATGATCAAAAGAGTTGTTGGTAGTGCTCTTTCATTTTTTACCAAAACCAATATATATGAATAAACATATTTTAGTCTTTGAACATATTATGAAATCTGTTTGATTGGTTGTATTTCTTCGATCTAGATCAAATTTCTCTTGTGTTTAATGATCATTTATTCTTGATATATTTGTTGATGTTATTGCTTTGATCTGAAATTTTGTTTCTTTCAAAACATTTTGGAGAATGATTATGAACTTCTGTAGAATTTTAATGACAATTCTGGAGATTGATAATCAATATGGAGTTTCAATCTTTAAACTTTCTGGAGATTGATCATCAATCTGAATGTTCAATCTTGATCATTTTGGATGACTTCCTGATTAATCTGGGTGTCATGTTTAATTCAAGATCGTTTAACTCTCTTGACAGTTAAGTTGGAGATGGTTCTGACTTGCTTCAACTTGCTTGAATCATGACATTTTCTCTTTGTGATTGGAATGCTTTCTTTTATTAGAATGGATCCTTATTGATCTATGTCAAGTACTGATAGTATTAGCATGAATTTCAGAGGGAGAATCTTCTTTGAACTAATGGATATTGATTGACCTTTAGGTTATGATGATCAGACTTGATCCTATGGGACACTATCTGTTTTCACATATTTTGTCCAAAATGTTCTCCTTTCTTATTTGTTCAGTTTTTATCCGATTTCTTTATTTTGCTTGAGTCCTATCTTTGAATTAATCCACTCAAAAGCACAGTTTAAATTAACATAAAATTTAGAATCATAACTAACGTTCTTAATTAGCATTTGTTTATTTTCATCAAAATATAAATGGAGAGTTTGTCTTAACAGTACAATCGTCTACTTCTTTATCAAATTTGTGATCTCTCCTCTTTATTTTGTTTTCTTTCTTGTGCGATAGATATTAAACTCTTTTGTTATTACCGTCTGCAGTTCAGACTACATATGCGCCGCCAACTCGCTAATCTACTCATGCCTTCTTGATCGTGCAATACTTTTTCCTCCATTGCAGTTTTGTTCAGTTTCTCTTTTCTTTTTTACACAAAAAAAAAAAAAAAAAGATTTCATGCTTTTGGATCTTGCCTTTTTATCCTTTAGAACTTGTAAAAGTCAAAAATAGTAAAAGTTTTTTCTTAAAATAAAATGATACACAAATCAATATACAACACATCACTCTTATTATTATTATTATTATTATTATTATTATTATTATTATTATTATTATTATTATTATCATTATTATTATAGTTATTATTATTATTATCACCATCTTATTATTTATTTTGATACATATATATAAAGTAAAAGTATTAATAAAATTGGTCAAGACATAAATATTTTCTACTCCTAAAATGTGCGTGTTTTGATTTCCCTATTGTATATGGGGATACATAGGAGCAAGATCTTTCTCTTGTCTAAACCAAATCAATATATATATATATAACTGTTAACGAACGTTGTAGGGTGATAAAACTTTCTCTACTCATAATAACTCCCGAATTTTGGTTCAAAAATCATCATTTTAGGTGTTATCAAATTTTTCCTTTGGTATAATTATTTATTTATTTTTATTTATATTACCCCCTCTTGTTTTTATTTGTTTTAATTATTTTATTATATATTTATTGTGAATATAATTGTGGTGATTTTTTTTTTTTGTGATTTATATATATTTATGATAATCTATGTACTAATTATATGTATTAATGGTAATTTATTTTAATTGTGGTGATTATTTTATTTATCTACACACTACACTAACACATTCACACACTTATGAGTGAACTCCATACCCGAGATGAGTGCAACCTAAGATAAGTTAGAGACTGTGTAATGATAATCTTATGGATGTACAACATGTTTGGTTGGCATGAAAGTCTCACCTAGAGTTTGACATTTTGTAGAATGTTTATATTTTAATAGTTTATTGATTATTTGGTTTCATATTTTAGAATTGAGTTGTATTCTCTAGGAATCGATTTAGAACCATAGAGCCATCGATAGTGAAGGTTCACGTTAAATACCACAGAACAATCAAATAAAACAAGAACAATGTAGGTCATATGCGTATCTGAGAAAAAAGAACAACCTACCCACTACCATATTCAGTGTCACCCTTTAGTACTCAAGCATTTTTTTTTCATTCCCCTCATTTTTTACATCGTATTATTTATCATGGTCACCTTTGAAAAAAAAATTATTACTACATCATTTTTAGAACAATAATTTTAAGTCTTGTTGTGGATATCTTTAACTATAGGAAACATGTGATCAAATGGTGGCTCAAACAATACTATTTTAAGAAAAACAATACCCTCTTAACAAAAACCTTGCCACTAAGGATTCTCAAACTGGATGTAAGCAATCCTAAAAATCTTGCTCGTAAGTTGAAAAAAGTGCAGCATGTGATCTTTACTGGAAAATTCGAGAGAATTCTATACTTTCTTGAAGTTAAATGTGCAAGTGGGTGCCCTTATAGCGTTGGCCCAATTCTATGACCTTCCCTTCAGGTGTTTCACCTTTAGGAATTTTCAATTGGCCCCAATGTTGGACGAGCTTGAACAAATATTGGGGAATTCGATGAAGGGGAGCAAACCTTACCAGTACGTGGAATACTACCCCTCACTGAAAATAATTGCTAAGACAATTGATATTACTAAGAGATAGTGGAAAATAGAATCGACAGAGACAATTTGATTGGGTTCCCAATAAAATATCTTGAAGATAAGGTAGTAAACTTAGCGAGAGATGAAAAATGAGACATTTTCATCGATACACTCGCCTTAATTATGTATGGAATTGTCTTCTTCCCAAACATTAAAGACTTTGTGGATTTTATGGCAATATACCTCTTTTTAGCTCATAAACATAAAAGGGAATATCCAATACGAGCAGTTATGGCTGACATTTACGGCACTCTCAACCGCAATTATGAGAAAAGAGGGGGTATAATTTGTTGTTGCTCGTTGATACTCTACCTTTGGTTCGTTAAACATGTTTTTCAGGCCAAACATCAACCAAGAACCAGAAGTAAAAAGGAATGTGCCAATCCTCTAGAAAATATCAACGAAAGAGCAATCCAGTGGTACTCACAAAGTCAAGATATAAATCAAGTGATTTATAGATGCATGAACTTTTATTGATGTCCCACTCATGGGAACTAAAGGGTGCATAAATTATAATCCATATGTTTCATTGAGACAATTGGGCTATTCTATGATGGAAACACCAATTATGGATATAAAAAAATCTTTCGTCATTCATCTACAAGATATTCATGATGGTGGCCTGCAGAGAAGAATACGTAAATCTTAGGAAGATATCATTAGGAAACGACGAGAGTTATGACCTAGAAATTGTAGTGCATGAGAGGGATATCGTAATTGGATGAAAAAGAGAGCATAAGATATCAAATTACCTTTTCACGCTAATGCCCTTGCCTCTGAAGTAGTAACAACATAATCTTTTTTCAGTGTTGAAGATTTAGAGGTTGACTTAGTTCTAAATGAAAAATAAATTGAAAAATTACAACAAGAATTGGAAAAAACTCACTAGACTTATAGAGACTTCGAATATAAAAATACCCAACAATCCCTTGCCCTTGAGAAAGTGCAGAAAAGTGCAAAGGATGAAAAAGAAGATAGAGAGAACCCTGTAAGACCCATAATTTTAAAGTATACTTTATGTATTTTAGTGTATTTCTGGTATTGAACTCGGAGGCTTTTTAGCCAAAGTTATTAATGTTTTGGGAGTTTAAAAGACCAAAAAGTTATATTGATGCTCGATTAAAATTACTCGTCGATAAATAAATTAAATTAACTGCGGTGAATCTTTTACGAAGAATTTAATGCGTTATGGGTGAAATGGTAATTTAACAAATACCTAGATAATTGTTAAAAATATTTAATATATATATATATATATATATATATATTTGCTTGGAGAGAAAATAAAAGGAAAGAGAAAGGAAAGACAAGGAGATAGGAAGAAAAGAAATAGAAAGGAAAGAAAAAGAGAAAAAGAAAAAAAAGGAAAGAAAACATTCGTCTCTTCCTCTGCCTTGCGAGCTACCTCCCTCCTTCCTCCATTTTCGTTTTTCTTTGCTTCCTTTAAGTTCGAGAATTGAAACCCAAGGCTAGTGGGTGAGAAAGATCAACTTCCCAGCTTCTTCCTTCCTCCCGGATTCGAAAACGGAGTTAGGGATTTCTAAAACCGTCAAACGCAAACCTCCCCATTTTATCTAGATCTAAGCTTCGTTTTGCAAAGATATAGAAGGGAAAGTTGTTCACTACCCCGCTACGGTGCTAGGGAACCAACTTTGGAAGCAACGTTGCGAGCAGAGATTTTACCAGATATACTCGCGATACCAGAATCGCACGTTAAAGCTAACGTGAAGGTAAGGGCTCCTTCCAAACTTCTAGTTTGCATTTAGGGACTTAACTGTGGATGTGTGGAAAAGATTTCGTTAGGGATGAAGTGTTGATTTGGGGAAAATGAATCTAAGGCTTTTTGGGTAAAATCTTAGAGTTAGGTTTTGGTTATATTGATGAATGTTTCGTGGAAAATGAATTTAAACTCATTTATGTATGATTTTGAGTAAATGAAACTTGTTGTGTTTGAGTGGTGGGTTGTGTTGATTTTGTTCTTCGTATTTGATGTATTCATAATTAATGTTTATGAAATTTGATATGTGTATTGGTCGGATTTTGTGGAGAAATGAATTGGTGTGTTTTGATGTGGATTTGTGAATATGTTTGAGTTTGTATTGTGTGGAATTTGAAAACCATTAGAGTTAAACGAGCATTAAGAATGGGGAATCTCGTAATGTCTATGTTTACTTAATGTTGTCGTGAAAACCATTGGAGTTAAACGAGTATTAAGAATGGGGAATCTCTTAATATCTCTGTTTACTAATGTGTGTTGTGAAAATCGTTTTAAGTTAAATGAGTATTAAGAATAGGGAATCTCTTAATGTCTTGTTTACTTAATGTGTGTTTGTGAAAATCGTTTAAGTTAAATGAGTATTAAGAATGGGGAATCTCTTAATATCTTGTTTACTTAATGTTTGTTTTGGAAAATCGTTTAAGTTAAATGAGTATTAAGAATGGGGAATCTCTTAATGTCTTGTTTACTTAATGTTCGTTTTGAAAGCCGTTTAAGTCAAAAGAGCATTAAGAATGGGGAATCTCTTAATATTTCTGTTTGCTTAATGTTTGTTGTGAAAATCGTTTAAGTTAAACGAGTATTAAAAATGGGGAATCTTTTAATATCTGCATTTGCTTAACGATTATTGTGGATGGAGTCAATATATGCTCATGCATTTTCATGCTTTTTGTAAATCGTGCAGACCCGTGATAGGTGGCACCTTGATAAATAGTACTTTGGCCTGTGATAGGCGGTACATTTATGATTTACGTTTTTGTAAATTGTGCAGACCCGTGATAGGTGGCACCTTGGTAAACTTTCGCCCGTGATAGGCGGTACATTTACGATTTACGATTTTTTGTAAATTGTGCAGACCCGTGATAGGTGGCACCTCGGTAAATAGTACTTTGGCTGTGATAAGCAGTACATTTACAATTTACGTTCCTTTTAGTAAACTGTGCAGACCCGTGAGAGGTGGCACCTCGCTAAACGGTACGGGCCCGTGATAGGTAGTACGTTTATGGTTTACGCTTTTTAGTAAATCGTGCATACCCGTGATAGGTGGCACCTCGGTAATTGGTATTATGGCATGCGATAGGCGGTACAATTATGATTTACGACCCTTCGAGGAGGGTTTTGGTTTCGAATTCCGAGTCCATGCATTTTGGCATATACGCATTGCATTAGGGTGCTTGGTACATGAGTCGTGTGTGATTCAAGTCATGATTGAATGTTATGTATTGATGTTGTGTGTAAGTGTGATTGATCGTAAAATTATTTCGAAACTCGAGTTGTCGGGGTAATTGTGTTGAAATTGCTAAGTGTTACGATTTGGAGTTGTTATGAATGTGATTGAGCTAGTTTATGTATTTTTCGAAGAATATGCAGGGAAATTGATTTCCCAATCGATTGGATGAGTTACAGGGACTTCGCTAATTTGACAAAATCGATTTGCCAATCGATTTTACAATATGTTTTCCAAAACCATTTAAGAAATCGATTTGGAAATCGATTTGGCCATACAGGAACTCAGCAAAACTGACAAAATCGATTGGCTTTAATACAGGGGCTTAGTTATTCATTCAATCGATTTCCCAATCAATTGAATTAAGCGCAGAGTTCAAATTTCGCTTGAAACCTTCAGGAAATCGATTTGGAAATCGATTGGCTTAGTAGAAATTCTTATTTTGAGTTAGATAATCGATTGCTCAATTGATTTATCAATGTTTTGGTCAGTTATGTATTACTTGATGGATTGAGAACTTTATTTTGATTTCATTTTTATTTGGCAAGTATTATATGAACTTTTAGCATATGGAAAACCCTTTTAAGGTGCATGTTAAGTTGAAAAGGTATTTTGTGCATTTAAAAACTTAAATGTTATGTGTTAACTGTTAATTTCGGTTGGTGACCTTTTACAACTATTGTGGAAATCTGGGCTTTGCCCTCAGATGAGAGCCAGGACAATCCTACCGGTTCGTACCCTGCGGATGGGGATGTAGATGGGAATGCCTGACTGGAGCTATGTTAGGAGGATCTTACGGGGCGCGTGGAGATCACTCAGGGTGTTTAGTTTGTTTGGTAGAATGATCATATTAGGTTGACATAGAGGGAACAAATGTCTTTATTTTGGATTGTGTTTATTTTATATTGGAAGATTGTATCTTTACTAATATTGTCAGCATGACATCTTATGTTAATGGATTTCATGTATCGCTTTTTGATGTGTAAATACTTTGGATTCATATTTCGAAAAACTTTTCCGCTACTTGTAAATTATAATGACTTAAATATTTATCCAAAGGTATTTCCCTATTTGTTTCTCTATATTATTTTAATTTCTTTTGAAAAAAAATACACCCTCGCTTTGAAAATCGGGGTGTTACAAACCCGAATCTGCTTATGAGGTGCAAATGAAGTGTTGAGACTCAGAGTCAAGAGAGGGACGATGCAATGATGGAAGGTCTTAGGCTTAAGGAGTTTCTAAAAATTTATGGGGAGAAACATGAAGTCACCCATATGTAAGAAGTAAATCTAAGACAACAAATAGAGAAAATAAAAGTGGAGTGTGAAAGTAAGATCATGGTAGACCGATAATGTCAAGGAGAGAATATTGAGGCATACCAAATTGAACTCACAAGAAAAGAAGATGAGCTACGTACAAAAAAAGACAAAACCGATAGACTAGCTCAATAAAGGGATATTTTGAGCAGATCGTTTTTCCAAACTCGTTTATTTGACTAATTTGACTATCAGAGATGTCCCACTATTATTAAGAGCTAATGACGGGGTGGTTAATCCTCTCTCTACTCCTCAGAAGACATTCATTAAACATTGTAAAAGTTTAATCGAGCAAATGAAAAAAATTGATTGATGGTTAAGGTTTCAAAATTCTTTTTAGGTTTTGCTTTCATTTTGATTCGTGTTCTTTTTTTTTTATAAAACTTGTATATCAGTTTTTCTTAATGAATTAAATTTGGCCCCACTTTTGATCCCATATCTCTACCTTAGTTATTGGTTAATATATTCACAAACAAGCGACAAATGGTTCTTCAACATCCATGCACATTTTCATTTTCATACATTGCATCGCATAATCATGCATATCGCGTCCTTTTTATTTTATTTTATTTTATGACTTTTTTTTCTTCTCTCATTTTTTTAAAAATCATTGCTTAGTAAGAGGTATTAAATTTTATTTTAGCTAATTACTGCGTTCACTTTTTTCACATTCTCATAACAATTTCCTTAAAATAAAAGGGCAAAAAAAAAGTATCATGACACATTTACCGGACATGTTCCCGAGCTAAAATCATGAGTGAATTGAAGAATATAAATATGATGTTAACCAACTGAAAGACCTTATGGCTAAAAGCTTGGAAATCTTACAAATCATCGATACTAGAAATCATGGGAATCTTCATGGAAGAAAGTATATCAAGAAGAACTCATTTTTACCCCTTGATTTTATAAGTCTAACAATTTTTATCTTTTGGTCTATTTCTTTGTTATAATCTACCTCATGTCACTTGTCCACGAGTTTAAGTTTGATACTAATGAAATTCATCTTCATCATCCACCCCTACCTCTAGGTCTTGAACAACTTTATTGGCCTCCCTCCATAAGTAAACCTATAGAAGTTGGGTAGTCGATGTTGAACTTTCATCAGTAGCGCTTATTACATTGATGTCACAAAAAAATTCACCAGTCTAAAGAAAAATGTCAAACCTTGTAGAAACTTTACGGACAATTGAAAAAAAAAAACCATCCACTAAACATAATATTGAAGACATTGACAATGTTGCATATAGCTTCTAAGTTTATCCAAGAGGAAAAGTCATCAATGGAGAGGAAAAGAAAACACCAAGGGGAACGGAAAAAAGGGTAGAAAAGTAAAGAAGAGGGTTTGGAACTAGGTATGGCAACGGGGCAGGGCGGGGGCGGATTTCGCTTCCTCCACGCCCGCACCCGCCCCCGTTTCATAGCGGGTGTAGAATTTAGGCACCCATCTCCGCCCGCAACGGATCTCGGGTTTCCCCGCCCGCACCCGCATCCACTCATATATATATAATTATAAATTTTAAAATCATATTTATTATAATAAAATAATTATTATTAAATAATAATAAAATTAAAAAATATTTTATATAGAGATAAAAATATAATTTTTAATATTTCAAAAAATATATTAAATATATTAAATATATTAAATATGTATATGTATATAAAATTTAAAAAATACAATAACAATACTTGCGGGGTGGGTTCGGGTGCGGGTGCGGGGTGGATATCACCACCCCCAAACCCGCATCTGCCCCCGAATTTTAATGTTGGGGAAAATCCGCACCCGCACCCAATTAAAGCAGGTTTTCCCCGCCCAAATCAAGTGGGTTCGGGTGGATACCCACGGTTGTGAACTTTATTGTCATCCCTATTTGGAACCAAAAGCTAATAAGAAACTTCTCCAATGTAGTAAATATTTTTTTCTTTTTCCCCTTATCTATTTTTTTACATTATTCTTGTCATAGAAGTTTCGTTTTACTATACTATTCATGTATGATATAAACAAGAGATTTTTTTTGTTTTCATGATCAAATTTTGAAATAAACTAATAAGAATCAAGTTGATTTTTGTACGATCGTCTACTTCTTTATCAAATTTGTGACCTCTCTTCTTTATTATGTTGTCTTTCTTGCATGGTAGATCTTAAACTCTTTTGTTATTATCATCGCTAGTTCACATCACATATGTGTTGACGACTCGCAAATCTGCTTACGCCTTCATGACCGTGCAACTTTTGCCACTGTTTGTTGTAGTTTTGTTCAGCTTCTTTTTTTTTTTACACAAGGAAAAAAGGGATATCATGCTTTTGGATCTTGACTTTTTATCCTTTACAATTTGTAATAGTCAAAAATAGTAAAAGTCATCCCTTAAAATAAAATGACATACAAATCAATATACAACACATCACTATTATTATTATTATTATCACCGTCCTGTTGTTATTTATTTCGATCTATATAAAGTAAAATTAATAATAAAATCGGTCAACACATAAATATTTTTCTACTAAGAACTACGTGTGTTTGGATTTCCCTATTGCACATGGGGATAAGTAGGAGCAAGGTCTTCCCCTTGTCAAACCAAATTAATAAAAAAAATATTTCTTTTTTTATCAATGTAAATAATTTATTTTCTTTTTTCTATCATTCTTTTCGGGGAAAATATATTAAAATAAATAGTTTTTATATAATTAATTATAGGATAACCGTT
Source organism: Cicer bijugum (assembly GCA_037974875.1). NCBI lineage: Eukaryota > Viridiplantae > Streptophyta > Magnoliopsida > Fabales > Fabaceae > Cicer > Cicer bijugum. The sequence continues at coordinate 1,452,924 of JBBPBT010000850.1, read as the reverse complement.
TTAACGGACTTTGTAAGATGGTAATACTTTCTCTACTCGTAATCGGCTCACGGATCCGAATTATGGTTCAAAAATCATCCATTTAGGTTTTATCAAATTTTTCCTTTAATAAAATAAAATTGGTGGCGACTCATTTTTCACAGACAAATAGGACGCGATATATTTCTATTTTGATAATTAATTATTTAATTAATTGATGTGAGCTCAAATATGAAGGGATGCCCCTGGTGATCATATTAGGAATAATGGGAACTCTAATTAGCCATTTTTCAATACATAGGCTATGGTCCCCAATTCTTAGACATATCATATATAATATTATCTCTTCTCTCCATCTGAATAGTGCTAAGGGCATAAGAAGTCTAGTTTGAGGAAGAACCACAAGCCAACAGGTGTTCGTCATATGTCTATCTATTTCAAGATCGATGCTTAAAGACTGTTCAGGATTACTACAAAACACGATTAACTATGAATTCAAGTATTCTTAAAACCAATTTTTTTTTTATAAATAAACATGTTGTATATCCTACAGTAATCAAAATTTTATGTTTGTTCTTGATGTTATAGATTGTTTCTTTGACTATCAATTTTTCGCAATATAGTATATGTAAAAGTTTGTCTTGTATGATGAATTCGTAAATTAATTCCAACATATGGTATCTTGGATGGAAAGCAATTTCAATTACTTTAACTATTGTTCCATCTAAATAATTGGAATGTGAAATGGAATTTTTAAATTACTTTTAACTATTATTTCATCTTTATGTGTGTATGTAGTCAAACTTGCATTGTGATGCTTTTAAGATATTTGGTGGTTAGTTCTTTTTTGTATGAGTAATTTCAATGAAATGTTTGATGTGTAATTATCTTTAACTATATTGATGGTCATTGAGTGATAAATTTGAGTTGAAATTGCAAAATATGTGGAATTATACATGGATGAGCAAGTGAAAAGGTTTGTGTTACATATTGGTGAAACAAAATAGAATAGAAGTAGAAGATGGAAGAAATAGTGTGTTTTCGAATGTTTCACATCAGAGTTTTTGTGAATCGACAAATATTGGAGTATGTGACATAGATAAAGATGTGTTGTCGTTAATAGAATTCCAAATTCTGTTTTAATATATTATAATATAATATATTTTAATATAGTATCATAGTAATAATATTCAACTACTTTCTTTCTCAAAAGTTTCTTGAAAAATTTTTCATTGAAACTAAATTGATTTATCTTTTTTCTTTCTATTTGATTTTTGAACAAACTTTTTTTCTCCTGGTTTTTCCAACATTTCAAAAGTGGAACATTTATATCACATAAAAAATATCATTCCTATCATTTCTCCTTCTTCTCCCACCAAATAGAACAATGTTTTCTTCATCTTCTTAATGTGCACAATACAACTGATCTTGATTTTTTATTTCCACTAAAATATGACTTGAACAATTTATTAATTTTTTTCTTCTTCTCTCTTAAATTTCAAATTAAAATTATCTCATGATGATGGAGACAAAAAATACCCATAAGACAATGGATATTAAAGGCATCGTATGTGCCAACTAGGGCTGGACAAGCAATCGGGTTTGATCGGAGTTAGGCCCAAACTCCCAATCCAGCCCAAACTGTGGGTGAAATATGAAGTCCTATTTTGTAATTCTTCTTTTGTAATTTCCAAGTTAAAAGTGTAGTAAACACATTTCAACTTGCAAGAAGATATTATATTAGACATATTAGTTAGTTATACAAGTTAAGTACAATAATTAATTAATATTTTTTGTTATATTAACTAGTTGTTACTCATAGACTATATAAGTCATATGTATCAACAATTCTGCCATGCTAATCCTTTAGAAAATATTTATCAAAACTTATAGATGGACTACTTTTTTGAATTTTCTCTACAACCATTTAAACACATGTGTAATCTTTAAAAATTTGATAATAAAGATATTTCCGCATGATTAATGTCTATTAACTTCTTTCGTGTGCAAAATAATTTGAAAAATCATATTATTATAATGTTTCGATTAAATCATAACATCTTACGATAGTAATGTAGAAAAATGATATAAACTGAATATAATATAAAAAATTAAATTAAGACAAAAAAAAAAACTTACAATATTGTTCAGATAAATGATTAAATATAATCGATCGCATGCGCATTTAATATTGTTGACGTAAAAGCTGAAAAAGATGTACACGGGTGCATGTTGAACGAAGTCAAATCTCCATAATACTAGTAACTTGAATGTTTTTTTCTTTGACGGAATAACTTGCACGTTTGAAACTTGTTATTTGGAGAAGCAGAAAAGCAACCTCATAAAATTTAAAGCGGCATATTAATAATTGAGGATTAGTTCTAAGAATAATTCACAATTTTCGTAAATAATACGTCCTTTCAATAATTAGTCTGAAAATACTTAACTTTCATTTATAAATTTAAAAAATTATAAAATATTTTAAAAAAAACTATTAAAATAGTTATTAAAATTTTATACGATTATTTATTACGTCATTTTTTTAAAATGTTAATTTTAACCGAAGTAAAAGATGTCGTCACCTTAGAGATTTAGCCCTCCATTCTTTCTCCAAGAAAATCCTCCATAACCAAATAATTATGAAAAGTGTCTAATTTTTTTTAGTCTTACAATAAATGATTTTTTAGATCATGTTATACAAATTAAGGAAAATAGTAGCAATTTATTGACTTTAAGAGTAATTTTCGTGTTTAACTTATTTTGCTTAATAACCTTTTTTTAAACATTAAATTTCATCATCAATTTAATCATTCAATATTTTTAGATTACCTTGAGGATCGTACATACTAAAAATTAGATGTGTGTTGCTATAAAATCTTATAGT
>JBBPBT010000850.1:1439439-1449636 GCA_037974875.1 Cicer bijugum | reverse complement strand
TGTCAGCGAAATGTAACAAATTAGTATAATGCTTATAAATAATGAAATATTTTTTTCTTATAAAATGATCTTTCTTAAAATATAAAAGTCAATAGATAGTTATTTGATTCATAAAAATAATTGTTAATTTATTGGTTAGAAAACAAATGCACCAAAACACTTCAATTTACGAATGAACCATAATCATAAAAGTTCCTTACGTTAAATTGAGTATAAATATGCATATTTGATCTATTAATTAAGTACAATTAATTTGACAGTTGAACTCGTGAAATTTATTGCCTACAAATAGTTATTAAGAGAATAACTCAACTAATAGTTACTCTTCTAGTCAATAAATTTTTAGTCTAAGAAAATATATAAATTAAGAAACTTATTATTCTTACCAACTATTCGTGTAATCAATATTACTATTAATAAATTATATATGTGTGTAAGACTTTTAGCAGTTAAGTCAAATTATTGGTATATTTTCTAATAGTGTTTGGAATTCTTTTTGTAACTGATGTCAGATGCAGCTCCCGTAAAAGATAATCTTTCAAGAAGTTATTATGTGCTAAGAGGTTGGTGCTGAAGTTGGGATTACAAGTTAAAAAGATTGATTATTCCGTTAAAGGGTGCATGTTATTTTACGACAAAAAATTTAGTACAAATGATTATGCGCTAGAGGCGATTAAATTTTGTACTTCACCAAGATATTGTATTCTCAATAATGTTGTTGATCGTAATCAGAACTGAGTTCCAATAAAGTCAATGTTTTACTTGTCAATAATACCAAGATTGAAGAGAAGATTTTTATTAATGAAAATTACCGATTAAATGATATGGTATTATACCAACATAGAAAATTCGAATGTGTTGTGGCATCCTTTTGATTATGAGACATGAAAGAACTTTGATTGAGTACACCTTGACTTGGCGTCAAAACCACCAAATATTATACTTGAATTATACTATGATGAATATACTCCATACATCCAAGTCTCAATGTCACTTTTTTCTTACATACCAGTTATTATCATCCCTTACAATCTCCCTCCTAAGACAGTAAGATGTGCATGATAAAATCTTACATGTTTTTACTTGTCTTTTAACAGGATCATTTGAATGCAACATAGGGTGTTGGTGTATTTTTACAACCCTTGATTGACGATATAAAGAGGTTGCGGATTAATGGATAATGTACCAATGATATTTCCTGCAAGGAGAATTTTACAGTGAAAGCTTCTTTGATGTGGACTATTAACGACTTTCTTGTGTATGGTATGTTGTCTAGCTGGGGGATTCATGGTAAATTTGTTTGTCCTTATTGCATGAAACTTACAAAGGAGTTTACCTTGAAATTCAGAGTGAAGAGTTTGTGGTTTGATTGTCATCGTAGGTTTTTAACAGAAAATCATGAGTTTAGAAAGAAAAATAATTGATTCAAAAAAGGAGTAAATGAAAAAGACGATTTGCCCCCTAATTTATCACCAAAAGAAATATTCAGTAGAGTCAGTGGACTATAAAAATTCACATATGTTGACAAAAAAGTCAGATATGACGAATACGGACAACAACACAACTAGACCTAAAAAAAATTGGAATCTCCCTTATTGGAAATATGATTTACTAAGACAAAAACTTGATGCTATGCATATTTAAAAGAATTTTTTTGATAATATAATTAACGCATTAATGATGGATGTCGTCAGTATAACAAAAGATAATGTCAAGGCTAAAATCAACTTGGCAATTTATCTAAAAGACTAGACTTGAAAATTATTGAAACTCAAGGCCAATCATGGTCTAACTACTAATGAAGAAAAGTCTATTTTTCAGAGGTTAAAATATTTGAGGATGCAAGAACAGTAAGCTTCCAACTTGGAAAGGTGTGTTGACGTCAAAACCAAAAGGTTGCATATGATGAAAAATGATAGCGTTTCAGTAAGTGTACTGAATCATTGCAAGTAATAATAAAACGGTAGTACCGAGTGTCGAACTCAAGGATTGTGTTTTACTATTGATTTATATTTAATTACTAAAATTGAACAAAAGGTTCCCAAGTTGATTGAAATGATATTTGAAATTAACAACAGTAAAAAATTGATCTTTTATAATGAGAAAAATGTCAGGGATGAGTTTCACTTCGAATTCAACCTTGGTGTCTAATTTGATCTTAGTTACTGAATTCCTTTATTGAATTATTACCGAATTCTCTTTATTATTCTTGCCCTAATGTCTTAGTGACAGAACCTTTAATTCCAAAGTAACCCCTAATTTCTTAGTAGATTTAAGATTAGAATTAAGCATTAGCGTATAGAAATTCTCTTGTAAATTATTGCTTTGCAACAAATTTAATTGGTTTCATGACTTGCATCTATCCCTAGACTACAAATTCATGAATTTCTCATCTCAAGCATTCGTAAAGTCCACTTCCGTTTCAAAATACAAATCGTAGAACATTTTAATGTTGATCAAGCAATAAAAAGCATTAAGCACAAAGATGAGAAAAATAATTCAATAAACTCATTCATGTAACTAGAAATCAATTTAGAAAAATAAGGGTTTCATCTGGTTACACTCATCCCTAACAAATAGGGTTTAGTTACTCATGGCAGAGATACAAAAGATAGGGATTAGAGAAGAGTTACAAGAAGGATTCATGAATCATTCATGATAAAACTGCTCCAATGGCATTAGAAACGATCGTCTTTTAGTTTCTATGTTATGGCACAAGTCTCCCAAGTTCCCAAGAGTCAAAAAGATTCCTAAACAGTAAAAAATTGTATTTTTATGATTGCTGATGCGCGTCACGCGCCCCAGGTGCAGTCTTTGCGCTTCGGGCGCGTATTGACAGTACTGAATGGTTGGAAATGCGCTTCAGGCGTGCAGGGCGTGCTCCAGGCGCACAACATCTGATGTCTAACATAGTTTGCATTTTTCTCATCTTTCGAGTCTGGCGTTGATCCCGGTGTCTTCATGAAAGTTGTAGATATGGATCTTAGCTTTCATTAGCACTTGGATTGACACTAATTGGACATCTAGAACTCCAGATATGGCTGAAATACTCCACATATGTCATGTTGATTTTTCACCAAAATTCAGCACTGCACTTAAAACAAAACGCAATGTAAAATTACGAAAAATTCCTACTTAATCACTGAAATACAAGCATAACATTTTATTAATTCAAAGAGAAAAATAAATCAAATATATCAAATAAATCCTTAATTTAACTAATGATTGAAGATAAATAAAACTAAAACAGTGGAAAAATATGCATATGATGAAGAGTTATCAAAAAATTATGATCGTCGTGCTTTACTGGAACGCTTACTTCCAATTGTGTTTAGTTCATTATCAAACCATATTTTAAATCTAGTGACCAAAGTTAGTCAACTTTGAAAATGGATGGACTTGTTAAAATGGATCATAATATTCAAGTCATTCTCTATAAATTAACCTAGTGTCTTTGATTTTATGAATTATCTTCTAGTGCATCTTGCATATGAAACTACACTACAAGAAAAATACTATTTTGTGGCCAACTTTATAAATATTTTGTGGCCGAATAAAACCCTCACAAATTAGTGGCCGAAAAAACCCTCACAAAATCACAACGTTGTATAATATATGTGTGTATGTACAATTAACATAAGATTAATTAATTAATAATGAAATATACATAAATAAATTTTAACACTCACATAAATAAAGAAATATATATAAAATATATATATATATATATAAGTTGTCGTTCATTTCACATTACAATATATAATATTATACATATATATATATATATACATATATATATATATATATATTGCCTAATTAATTAATTATCTTCGTCTTGGTCATCGTCATCATCGTCATCGTCATTTGATGAGTGAATTAAGTCAATATTGCCTTCATCGTTCTCTAATTCATCTATTTCTTGTTCATCAACTTCTTCTCCAATGTGTGACTCATGACAAAGTTGACTAATAGTCTCATCTCCAATCACATGATCCAGATTTGACATTTCATCCATTTGAAATGCAACTTCTTCATTTTGACCTGCTTCAACTTCTTCTATTCCACTCGTTGGTCTTGTTTTGATTGCAGCACACCAACCTTGTTTGCTTTTGAAAGTTGATGGATAAGGATCATAATACACTTGTCTTACATTATGGGCCAGGGCAAATGGATCAAACCGTGGATATCTTTTGCTCATTCGAATGTCTACAATATTGGATATCAAATTGATTTTAGTTCCTCTACTAGATGGATCAAACCACTTACAGTAAAACAACACCACTTTTTTCGCATAATCTAGGAACGTGTAGTCAATTTCGTAAATATGCTCAATTATGCCATAGAAATCTTCTACTACACCACTATCAGAGACACTTTTCATACAAACTCCACTATTAATTATTTCTTTTCCTTCAGTCCAAGATTCAGTGTGAAATTTGTATCCATTGATGTAATAGGTGTGCCATTCTTTGAAACTTCTACTTGGGCCCATAGATAAGTGCCTTAAGTGGATGTTGATAGGAGTTTGTTCTTCCAGATGCACTTGTTGTTGAAACCATAATGGGAAATTTGAATGTATATCATCAGATGATTGTCCCGTAGTTAAAAATGCCTTGATCGATGACCATATATATGGTGAATATCAATTTAATCATATAATTAAATATAATTATTTAATAAGAAGATGAATTTGAAACGTACTCAATGTATGGTTTAACTTCAGTGTAGTTAATCAAAACGTGAACATGTGCCGCATTAAATACTTTGTCGCTTGGCCAGAAAATCGGAAAATCCCTACCTGCATGATGACCAGACAAGCAAAAAACTGATAAAGCATGTGGATGACGTATAGCACTATCAGTAGCGTTTCTTCCGTTAACTGGTGACAACGTTTCATTGTTGAAATAATGAGAACAAAAGTGTGTTGTTTCGCAGTGTAGGTAAGATGAACAAATTGAGCCCTCAACTCTAGCTTTGTTTTTCACCGACTGTTTTGAATAACCCATGAACCTATAATATACAAAGAGATGTACAATAAGCTTCATGTATATATAAGTTGAAGTATATTGAAATTAAAGAGATGTATATATATATATATATATATATATATATATATATATATCACCTTTCAAATGGATACATCCATCTATACTGAACTGGTCCACCAAGCCTAGCTTCACTTGCAAAATGCACTAAGAGATGCTCCATAAAATCAAAAAACCCAAGAGGAAATACTTTCTCCAACTTACATAGAATGATCGGAATGTCATTTTCCATCTTGATCAGATCTTTATCAATGAGTGTTGAAGAACAAAAATTCTTGAAATATTGACTCACTTCAATAAGTGGGTTCAATACATGTGTCGGTAAAGCACTAAAGGCAATAGGAAGTAAACACTCTAAAAATATATGACAATCATGACTTTTCATCCCTTGCATCCTCTCATTTTCCACATCAGCACATCTTGCCAAATTAGAACAATAACTGTCAGGCGTCTTCAGCTCTTTACTCCAATGATAAACAGATTTGGCTTCATCAGTAGATAAAGTTTAATTCGCACAAGGTTTTAGGGTCTTGCCGTTTTGTTCCACCAACAACAAATCAGGTCGTCTGCAATATATACCTATGTCTTTTCTAGCTTTTTCATAATTATCTTTTGTTTTCCCTTTCACACTCATCACAGTATTAAAGATGTTGTCAAAGAAATTTTTCTCAATATGCATAACATCGAGATTATGTCTCAAAATATTATCTTTCCAATACGGTAGATCCCAAAAAATACATCTTTTTGTCCAATTGTGCCATTGTCCGTAACCTTGTGGTTTACAAGCCACACCATTAACAACATGTACCTTTGGCATATCTTTTACTTTATTCCAAACTTGTTCTGATGTCAATTTAAGCGGGGGTCCTAGACTTTCTACATAGCCCTTCACAAATGCAGCTTTGTTCCTTCTAAATGCATGATCAGCAGGTAAAAACCTACGATGCGAGTCAAACCACGATGCCTTCCCACCAAATTTTAAAGTAAATGCTTTTGTATCTTCCATACAAATAGGACAAGCTATTTTACCATGGGTGCCCCATCCTGACAACATCCCATAAGTGGAGAAATGATTAATGGTCCACATCAATGCAACTCTCATCATAAAATTTTCTCTCCAAGCAATAACATATATCAAGACACCATTCCACAACCTCTTCAAATCGTCAATCAAAGGATGTAAACAAATATCAATACTAGTGTAGGATTAGAAGGACCTGGCATCACAATAGCTAAGAACATATAAGGTTTAGACATACATATATCAGGAGGAAGATTATAAGGAGTAACAATAATCGGCCAACAAGAATAAGGAGTAGACGATGCTTGTATGTAAGGCGTAAATCCATCTGAGGATAATTCAAGTCTTACATTGCGAGGATCTGACGCAAAATTAGGATGTATTTGATCAAAGTGTTTCCATATCTAACCATCAGACGGATGTTGCAACTCGCTTGAATTTCTTCTATTCTCATAATGCCACGTCATCTGTCCTGCAGTTTGTATTGATGCAAAAAATCTCTACAATCTTGATACAATAGGGAGGTAAAACATTGCTTTCCTTGGAATTTATTTTCCCCTACTTACCCTAGAGTTATTCCTTTGGTAATACCTTGGTTCTTGACAAAATTTGCATTCAACTAAGTTTGCATCATTCAAACCAAATTCATTGTCATAATACAACATGCAACCTTTAACACAACAATCAATCCTCTTGACACCTAATCCTAACTTTGACACGAACCGTTTTGCATCGTAATAACTTTGCGGCAAACCATCTCTAACAGGTGTTGCGTCTAGCATCATTTTAGTCATCAAATCCAAAGCTAAATCAGGAACATGAAATTGAGACTTTAGACCTAACAGTCTAATACACATTGATAACTTTGAGTTTGAAGAACCTTCAAACAATGGTTTATTTGTCTCTTTCAAAAGACCATAAAATCTCTAAGCTTCTTCATTGGGAAGTCCATCGGTATCATCATATTGATCTTCATTGAATGACAAATTAACCCCAACAGCATTCGAGATCATATCATTCATCGCCTCAAAGTGTTGATAGTTATAATAATCTATACTTAACATGTTAGTACTACTTGAAGGACCTATGTTATAATTCTCTAAAGATGTACTAGTATTAGGCGCCGCTGGAGACTCTTCTCCATGATTAGTCCAAATCCAGTAGTTAGACATAAATATGTCCGTATACAAATGCACTCTTATTTCATCTTCACTTTTAAACCATCTACATCAACATAAACAACATGGACATCTCATTCCTCCTTCATCTTCGACAATTTTTTACACTCTCGCAAAATTGAGAAAGTTTTCAACCTCGTTAGCAAAACGTTGTTTAAGATCCTTTCTTCTAGAAAAATTTATGTCGTACATCCAACTATGGTCTAAATCCATATATATATATATATATATATATATATGTGTGTGTGTGTGTGTGCGCGCGCGCGCGCGCGCGCGCGCATTTGCACATAATATAATATATTATTATCAATACAATATATATATATATATATATATATATATAAACCAAAATAAAATTTTAAATTATATATATATATACATATATACATATATATATATATATATATATCAATACATATAACAAAAAATAATAATTAATATAATCAATTTTAATAATGTTTTTTTAAAATCAATAACTTTAGCCTGTATGTCAATTAGGGGATTATATATTAATTAATTTGCAAACAATATAATAAATTATTAATCAAGACTATATCATTATACAAACCTATATAAAATTTTAAATGATTTTTTTTTTAGTAATCAAGACTAATAATCAAGACTTATTTATAACAAAAAATAATAATATCATCAATTTTAATAATGTTATTTTAATAATAATAATTATATTAAAACCAATATATTTTAACCGTGTTTGAAACTTTAATTTATCGTATATTATGTAAACAACATTATTCCTATTTTTTTTTAAAAATAAATTTACAAAACTAATCTAAATATATATATTACTAGTCTATATTTTAAAAATAATATATATATATATATATTTACTAATCTAAATTTAAAATATATAAAATACTAACTTGATGTCGAGTAGCGTCTGACTTCAAGCTTTCACTCACGTACGATGCTTGCAAGTCTTTGAAATAATTAACGAGCACTGTAAAAATAAAAATCAATAATATTAATTACTTATATCAAATTAAAAAATAAAATTATAAAACTACGTATATAATATAATTTATACTTACCAAAATTAAATCAAGCTTGATGAAATATTTTGTGTAGAGAGAATAGTTAGAAGGAGGTTTTAGAGAGACGTTGGATGTGAAAAAATGAAGGAGGAGTGGAGAAATATATATAGTGTAACCTTGACCCTTTGTGGCGGCCAAAGCAGCCACAATGCCAACGGACATAAGAATTTTGTGGCGGCCTTTGCGGCCAGAAAGGCTAACGATACAATCCATTTGTGACGGCCTGAGCGACCAGAAATTCCAGCTGTATTGGGCCTCCTTTGTGGCGGCCTTTGCAGCCACAAATGCCACGTACGCATTCCTTTGTTGCGGCCTATGCAGCCACAAACGCACTAGTCACGTTAGTCCTTTGTGACGGATTTGGTCATCACAAAATTAATTTTTTGTGGCTGTAAAAGCCCTCACAAAAATCCTTAAAAATTTAACTGGATTTTGTGGCTGCCTAAGCCCTCACAAAATCACATTGTGATTTTGTGAGGGCTTAGGCAGCCTCAAAATCCAGTTAAATATTTAAAAATTTGTGAGGGCTTTTTCAGCCACAAATAAAGACCAATTTCAATTTTGGCATTTGTGAGAGCTTTTTCGGTCACTAATTTGTGAGGGTTTTATTCGGCCACAAAATATTTATAAAGTTGGCCACAAAATTGTGTTTTTCTTGTAGTGTATGTGTTTTACTTGTATCGAGAAACATCGCATTAGTCTTTAATCTACCCGGTCATCAGTCTTAATAGCCTTTGAGTGAAATGAAATTCAGGCTGAAAGTGAAAGCCATTTGTTAGTCTTCTTAGTCTTTAATCTACTTGGTCGTCAATTTGAAAAAGTAAACGAGCACCGGTAGTCAGCTCATGTTTATGTGTTGATTAAATGCATTGAAGTTAAATCATATCTTGAGTGCGTCATCTTATATATATTATATATATATATATATATATATATATATATATATTTACTAACTCTATGAATTATACTATATATAGGGCATTTTGGGTTATCGAAAAACCTTTGGGAACAAGAGTTTTTCAATTATATACATGTCAATTTTCCAGAATGGTTTAAGCAGCGAGTATTAGCTGCTGAACCGACTAGAGGGAACCTTCATTTGACAAACTTGTCTCAAGGTCCTACAAAACTTTTGAACGAATGGCACACTTACAATGTGAATAGATGTGTAAATTTAATATTCAATCATGGACGGTGGGTTAAAAACAAATTAATAGTGGTGTTTACGTCAAAGGAGTTACAAAAGGAGGTGAATATGACTTATATGGTGTGATTAAACACATTTATAAATGGGCATACAATTATTTAGATGATGCATCTATATATGACAAGGGTGCTTGGAAGTCATTGTTTTCACTAAAACAAATATATAAATCTTTTAAAATATTATATTAAAATTTTGATCTGAAATTTTGATATCAATCAAATAAAACAATTATTTTTTTCACTTTGACTCTACATCGTAAGTCTTGCTTTGATTTTATTTTCCATTCTTTTGTCTATGACAATAATATATTTAGGCATGTGTTTCTAATTTATTCGTCTCGTGTTCATATGTTAATAAATTTTTTTAATTTAGATTACATATAAGTATTTATATTTTAAATTATTAGTTTGTTTCACATTGTAGCAAGATCAATCATTTTTATTTGGTCGGAGTAGAAATTAGAAAAAAAATTATTTTAAATAGTATCTTGTCGATGAAGTTCTATTGTTAGAAGAAATTTTTATTTCAAATTGTATATTATCAATTAGATTATATTGTTTTAACATTTATGTTGAATCTGTGTTGCTTCTATTTTCATAGATATAAATATTAATTTTAAAACATGAATCAAATTATTCAAAATTACAAAAAAAAAAAATTGAAGCTTGTATTAAATCGAAAAATGATTAAA
>JBBPBT010000850.1:1389532-1434132 GCA_037974875.1 Cicer bijugum | reverse complement strand
TTTTTTTTTTTTTTTAGTTTATTTCATTTTTATCAATTAAGTAAAAAATATTTGTCACTTTTATCTCTCAAGTTATTTTCCTTGTATTTTATTACCTTAAGTTACATATGTTATACATTTTGGTCATTTCTATTAGAGTCAAACATTATAACTTAAAGGACTACAATATCTAATTTGTGTAATTTAAAGGACTAATATCGTTAATGTTTATAACTTATGGAGATTAAAATAGAACGAAAGCTATTTGAGAGACCAAATTGTTTAATGTTTGTAATTTAAGGACTAAAATGAAACAAATAAAATTTAAAAAATCAAAGTAAAGTCTAAAAATAACTTAAGGATCAAAATAGTAATTTAGGCTAAAATAAATGAATAGAAAAGAGAGAAGTACAAGGAGGAGGACTTAACCTAATCCAACACTAGAACAAAATTTAGTTAAAGCATCAAATAAAAGTTTTTCAATTGTAAACTTGATTTCGTACATCAGACTGATCAAGTGTTAGACCTATTTTATTTTAAGTGTTGTAATTCAAAGAAAATTCCAGAGACTAATAGATAAAGTTATAAATTGGAATTGTAGCAATCAAAGAATAATTGAGAGAGGCGATGATGAAATTATGGGTGGAGATTATGAAATTATGGCACCTATTGAACTATACTCATCTCAAAATTTGGAACACATTTTTTCTAATGAAACCACACATATACAATTGGCAAGAATGACTACAGATGATGATCCTGAAACTTCAACTTTTAATGATGATTTTGATGACAATAATCATGATATGAATTTATGATTGTTAATAATTCTTGTTTGTTGTTTATGACATGGTACTCTTCAATCTATATTATTTTTTTAATACTTTCTTTTATTGTTATATTGTGTTTGATGTGCTCATTTTTGTTATTGTGTTTATTTTTGTGTTTAGCTATTTGAAAATCCTATTTGTTTGACATCTTTGAAAATCCTATTTGTTTAGCTATTTGCATTAGTCTAACATGGTTGTCATCAATGTTTGCAGTGTAAGTATGTTTGGAGTCTCAATCTTGTGAACAAAATGGAATTATCATATGAGGATATTCGACGCAAAACAATGGAAGAGAATAAAAAAAGGATGAAGGCTCTCAATCTAACTCATCTCTCTCAATCCCTTCACAAATCTTCTTCTACCATTTCAAAAACCTCACCGGTTAGTAATAACTAAAAATACTAAAATTACATAATGTTTCTTATTCGTATTATATGTTGATTTTTATTTATTTACATTGATAATAAATGATTGTAGCATTTCACGAAGGGTCAGTCGAGGCTTATACTACCAGGAGATCTTAAAGTAACCAAAATGAAGCACATGCGGAGACATGGTTTACAACCAACGTTCCAAGCAATAGAACCACTACCATCTCCGATGACAACACCACCAACTACAGTGCAACCGACACATCCACCACTTTCTCAAGCGACAACATCGCTAGCTGTGCAAACGATAGAACAATATCTTTCCCCCGTGATAACAACACCAACTATTGTGCAAGCGACATAAGCAACACCTTCTCAAGTGACAACACCAAGATCAGTGCAAGAGACAGAAGCAACACATTTCCAAGAGACATCCTCTCACTCTAAAAATATGGTAGAAGATGAGCCAGAAATTTCTCAAAAAAGGAATTCTACATTTTGGGATGTAGAAGTTATTAGTATGTTATCTAATGTCTAATTATATTTATAAAATTTAATTGCTTTACATGATTGTGATATGACATATTTCATTGACTTATGTGTTAGATGAGGCGAAACATATTTCAAAGACACACTTAAGGGTATCAGACGTGCTTGAAGCTCCTCTTAATGTTAGCAGAATAATAACTAGATGAAATTAAAACGGGCAATCGGTGGGATCAACTACTGGTTTGTTAGGTGGTTTTTTGGGTGAAATTGCAAGGAAGTTTAAGAATTTTCCTATATGTACGACAATTGGAAACTAGTTCCATCGACAAGAAAAAATGAAATTTTTAAGGATAAAATATAGGTATCAATGACAAACAACTGAATATTTTTTATTGTTTTGATTGTAAACTAATTTTTTTTATGATTATGCTAGTCAAAATTTGTTGTTGATGATGAAGACAACAAAAAATATATCATTTCGAGCCTTGAAAAGAAATGGCGAGATGCACAATGTAGGTTGTTTAAGAAATTTTATAAGTGAGATCTTTCTTTGGAGGAAAATCTACAAAATTATCCATGTTCTATTAATGAAGACCGTTAGACTATTTTTGTCCAATACGGGCGTAAGACAGATACAATGGTAACTATTCTTTTGTTGCATTGTCATTTGTTTTCTATTGTTTAGTTTTTTTATGTCATTTGTTATCATTGCAGGAGAAGGCTGACAAAAATGCTGCAAATAAAGAAAAGCTAACAATCCTTCATACATTATGCTCTAAGACGCTTGCAAGGAAGAGGAATGAGTTGGTAGGATTCTTTCAATCTACTATTTATTGCATACTTAATTGAACATGTACTTATTACATGTGTTTACTTGTAGGAACTGAGAAATGGTCGAAAATACAGTAGGGGTGAAATGTATTCAATTTGTCATAAAAAGTCTGATGGGTCATTTGTCAATGAAGAAGTCAAGGAAAAATATGTAAGTGTAAATAATAGAAGTGTTATATAATTGTAACTATTTGTTATTGACCACCTTATAAATCAAAGATGCAACTGTTAGTTTTAGTAATAGTGAGTTACAAAGCTATAAAATTACTTATTTGTTTGGTAATAGTGAGTTGCAAAGTTAGATATTTCTGTTACAAAGAGGAATTTAGTTTGCTTTATTTGTTTGCGCAGGAACAATTGCAAGTTGAAATTGGGAAGACTCCACATCCTAGATATGTTCGTTGTATGGAACTTGAAATAACACCGTCACAAATTACTACATCTACTTCTCACTCTGTAAGATCAATGTCTTCCTCTAAAGCTAATGAAAAGATGGAGAAAATGCAAGCTGAAATTGATAGGCTTAAGAAAAGGGATTCTGAAGTTGATATGTTGAAGGAGCAAATTGCTTTCTTGTTGCAAATGCAAAATTCTAGAGACAAATAGTTAAAATTGTTTTCATAGCAAACTTATTTAAAAATCTTGTGAGAACTGTTTGTCTTTGATTAAAAATATCAATTGTGTAAAGATTTCTTATATCTATAAGAGAAATTTAGTTAATTAGTTTTGACAATATTTATTAATATTCATTGAGGTTAATATATACTTTTTTTTTCTTCAAGAAATGGACATAGAATCGCCAATAGATGGTAGACGTTCATCTGAGTCCAACCACCAATCTGATGATCGTGGAACAACATCATTAGAGACTAATTAGATATTTGGATGAACTTTTAAGTTTGATGGAGTTGTTTTGTATTTTTAGCTACTCCACTAATGTTTTGAATATTTAAACTACTTTATTTATTGTTTTAGTTAACTTCAATGTATGAATTGGTGTTATTTCTTTTGAACAATTATATAAATTGAATTTAAGTACAATAGTTATTAATTATGTATTTAAATTATGTGGATGATATTTATGAATACTTTTTTTTATTTTTTTATTTTAATTGATTAAAAATAGGTAAAAATTGTATCATATATTTTTTTTAAATTATTAGGTTTACGACGGTTCAAACTGCCTCAAAATAAATGTAGCGACGGTTGATAACTTTCGTAATTGTTCAGAAATAAATAATTTTGAGTGTGTTTTAGCGACGGTTCTAACTGTCGCAAACTGCATTTAGAGGCGATTAGGAACCGTTGCAAACTTTGCCGACGGTTGGAACGACGGTTTTGTGAACCGTCGCAAACTGGCTTCGCGACGCACGAATCTGTGACAGTTGCAGAACCGTCGCAAACATCAAACTGCAATGGTTACAACCGCCGCAAACTCGCTTTTTAACCGCCACAAAACGTTTTTTTTTTTTTTTTTTTTTTCTTGTAGTGATTTCTCACTTTCTCTTAATTTTGACGAATTTATGTTGAAAGAATATACAAATGTAAATGATGAGAATTAAAATATTGTTTCTTAATGAATTGAATTGATTACAATGAACTTCAACTAATGTAGTTCATGAGGTTAACTATCCATAAGAGACTTATTCAACATCTTCTTAACACTCCTTAATTCATTCTCCCTTTGACATTTATTATAAGACCTCCAACACATTTGATAAGTATTAAGAAAGTGGTCTTAGTAATAAATTTCTCAAAAATGTACGTGACTATTACATATTTACTCCTACAACTATTGATATCACAAGAGAGAAAGAAAATAAACTATGTTTTCCAATGATAAATTAATTAAAGGTATTTTTGTAAGGAAATCATTAATGCATGTTGAATTTTGTGAAGAGTCTTATATTAAAAATAAA
The DNA here is from genome assembly GCA_037974875.1 of Cicer bijugum. Taxonomy (NCBI): domain Eukaryota; kingdom Viridiplantae; phylum Streptophyta; class Magnoliopsida; order Fabales; family Fabaceae; genus Cicer; species Cicer bijugum. The sequence goes on along the minus strand of JBBPBT010000850.1, from coordinate 1,429,713 downwards.
ATAATAAGTAAAAATAAGTATTATACCCCAAATACTATTGCATTCTCTTTACTACTTTGCTCATTTTGAAATAGTATTCCGTGATCCACAGTTCCTTTCACAAACCTTAGAATTCTATTCACAAAACTGTCGTATGAGAAATCCTTGGTTTCCACTTTCCAGTGAATCTACTTACCAATTCCATACAAAATGTTAAGTTTAATACAATGTAGATTGTAGAATCAACCAACTCTTCATCACTTACTTTGCTGAACGTGTGATTGCTGGACCATTTTAAATCTCTTCAGTGCATCTTCAACATACTTTTCTGATGTACAAACACACATTTACTAGTTTTGATGAATTCCATTCCTAGAAAAATAAGACAATCTTTCAAAATCTCTTTATGGATGCTTCACACAAACCCCTTGTTCTGATATGCATTTCTCAAACCCAAGATAAATTAGAAAATTGTCAATTCTTTTATTCCAACCTCAAGCCATAGAGTGCCTTAATCAGCTTATACACTATTTTCTTGACAAATTTTCAAAAATCCTGGTATCTTGTTAACATATACTTCTTCCTCTAATAGCCTATTTCAAAAACCTGATTTCACATCAAGCTGTTATAGAGACTAGCCTCTATGAGCACTAATTGTAGCTACCAATCTACATGAGTGAATTATTTTTATTTAGTTCATATGTAAAAATATGTGATATCCGAGACAGAAAATTTTCCAACTTTTGAAACGATGAAATTTTTTTATTTAATTTATTAGGCGGTTTTAGACATTATTTATGTCCGAGTTATATTTTTAGAGTATAATATTAAATTTAATTATTTTAATAATTAAATTAATTTTGTCGTAAAAATAATTATCGGTGTAAGTTATCCATAATTATTTTCTATTAATTGAATATATTGTTAGTTGAGTGGATTGACACAATTTAAAGATGAGAGCTAGATGATATGATTATGACTAAGTGCCGTAAAAGAGTAATTGTAAAAGTTTATGATTAAATTTGAGTGAGTAATTTTTAGATATTAATTTAGAACTAATAGAAGATTAAAATTAAGGAAAAGAAAAAAAAATCTAATAACCTCCCTTTTAAAGGACCAAGCCTGTGGCCTTCTATTCACTCATCATTATCATCATCGTTTTTATTATACATCATTTTCATCTCCCAAACTCTCTCAAAACCTAAAGCTTCCACTCCATTTTTGAGCAACTTTGGAGCCTTTAGTCACAAAACCTTCAACTAAATAAAAGTTGTTCCACCACTTGACAGGATCGCAAAGAGCAAATGATTGCTATGTGAGAAATTCATTTGTCCTTTCTTTTCTCTTAAACCACAAGCATGAATATTACGTGGGGGTGGATTCCTCTTCAAGTGAGAGCCCACTTCAATTTAAAAAAAAAAAAAAAAAAAAAAATAATAATAATAATAATAATAATAATAATTCAACTTTCTCGTTCTTTCTCCTTTTCTTTTGCTTTCTTTTACATTAAGAAAAGAAATCCAAAGCTTGGTAGGTGAGAAAGAGAAGATTTTTTAACTTCCTTCTTCTTCTCTGTTCGAAAACAAGGAAAACGGTGTTAGGGGTTTTAAAAACCGTCAAACCCAAATCTCCATTTTTCTTCGACTTCTGAGCTTCATATCGAGAAGTGACAGAAGAGAAAGTTGTTCATCTCCAAGCTACGGTGTTAGTGAGCGAACTTTTAAAGCAACGTTGCAAACTTAAATTTTACCGGAATTAATCTTCGTGCCGTAATCGCTTGTTAAAGCTACTGTTAAGGTAAGGGCTCCTTCCAAATTTCTAGTTTGCATATAGGACTCTATATGTGTATTGTGGAAGTTGAATTTTAATGTGATTTATGGGTGTCTGTGGAAATTGAATTTGGTGGTTTATGTTTGAAAATGTGGAGTTTTGAATTTGGTGATTTACGGAGATTAAATTTGGTGATTAATGTTTGAAAATTTTGGAGACTAAATATGGATGATTTACATTGAATTCGGGGAGAATTAAATTAAATTCGATTATGTGTTCATAAATGATATTATGAAAGTTTTATGTGTTTGAGGTATTTTGGTGGAAAATGAATTTAGTTCAATTTATGTGCGGATTGAAGTTGGAGATGTGTTTTATGTGTGGATTTGTGAAAAATGAATTTAAGGTGATTTAAGTGTGGTTGAGGAAATTGTTTTGATGTGTTTGAGGGGTGGTCTGTGGAAATTATTTTGGTGTAAAATTATGTTTGAAATTGTGAAAATTAATGGGTGAATTATGGTTGAAATATGTGGAGTTGTAATATGGGTGATTTGCAGATTAAATTTGATGGGAATTGAGAAAATTGAAATTGATGGGTGAATTGTCGAATTAAATTTGAAGTGGTTAATGGGTGAATTTGTATAGATTAATTTGGATGTGATTATGTACTCATAATTGATATTATGAATGATTGTGGTGTGATTATGTGTGACTCTTAGAAATACATGGTCCAGTAGTAGGTGTGACTCTTAGAAATACATGGTCACCCTGTTCGAATTCTAAAAGTCTGCGACGCTTGTTCGCGTAACTCTTCTGACGATCTTTTGAAGTCTTCATGTTCTCCTTGATCTTTCTTACCTTAGCTGTAGTCTGTTGCACCATCTCTGGTCCGACAATCATATTTTCACCGTCCTTATACCAACACAAGGGCGTTTGACACTTGCGCCCATATAAAGCCTCATATGGTGCCATTCCAATACTTGCGTGGAAACTATTGTTGTAGGCAAACTTAATCAATGGAAGTACATCATCCCAACTTCCTCTATCATCTAATACACATGCTCTCAACAGATCTTCCAGGGACTGATTTGTCCTTTCAGTCTGTCCGTCCGTTTGTGGATGGTAAGCTGAACTCAATCGTAGTTTCGTTCCCAACGCTTCGTGCAATGCTCCCCAAAAATGTGAGGTGAACTTCGGGTCATGGTCTGATACAATACTCGATGGTACCCCGTGTAACCTCACAATTTCAGCAATGTAGATCTTTGTTAGCTGATCTACCTTATAGGTGGTCTTTACTGGCAAAAAGTGTGCGGATTTAGTCAATCGATCCACTATCACCCATATAGAATCATTCTTTCTCCTTGTTTTAGGCAATCCAGTTATGAAATCCATGGAAATGTTGTCCCACTTCCATTCGGGTATATCTAAAGGTTGCAACATCCCAGCAGGTCGCTGATGTTCCACCTTCGCTTTCTGACAAGTTAGGCAAGTTGATACATACTCCGCTACATGTTTCTTCATTCCTGGCCACCAATAATTCTGCCTCAAATCCTGATACATCTTTGTTGCTCCCGGATGAATACTCAACTTACTCTTATGAGCCTCTTCTAAAGTCGCTTTCCTCATATTTGTAATTTCTGGTACACAAATCCTACCATTACATCACAAAATATTATCTGATCCAATCTTGAACTCTGTTGTCTTCCCTTGCACTATCAGGTTCCTCTTCTCTTGAATTAAGTCATCATCTTGAGAATTTGCAATGTCTTCAAGTAGTCCACTCGAAATCTTAATCATTCCAAATTTCAAAATTCTCGGTGCAAACTCTACGTTAAAGTGTAGGTCTCTAAAAGCTTCCCACAACTCTTGTTGTCTAGCCATAATCGTTGAAGACACCAATACACTTCTTCTACTCAACGCATCATCCACTACATTGGCCTTCCTTGGGTGGTACTACAGTGTGAAATCAAAATCCTTGAGAGTCTCCATCCATCGTCTCTGGCGCATGTTCAACTCCTTCTGATCAAACAAATATTTCAAACTTTTATGGTCACTGAACACGGTGAACGTGCACCCATATAAATAGTGACTCCTGATCTTTAATGCAAAAACAACCGCAACAAGCTCCAAATCATGACTAGGATAGTTTCTCTCATGAATCTTCAATTGCCTTGAGGCATAAGCTACATCTTTCTTGTGTTGCATCAGAACACATCCCAACCCTTGGTGAGATGCATCACAATAAACTTCATAGGGTTCATCTGATTGCGGTAATACCAACACTGGTGAGGTCGTCAATTTTCTCTTTAGTAACTGAAAATTTTCCTCACACTTCTCTATCCAGGCGAACGGTTGATCTTTTCTGGTAAGTTGTGTCAATGGACTCACAATTTTAGCAAAACCTTTAATAAACCTCCTGTAGTACCCTGCCAGTCCTACAAAACTTCGTATGTCAGTGACAGTCTGATGCTGTTTCCAAGCAAGAACTGCCTCAATCTTAGTCGGATATACAACTATTCCTTCCTTGGTTATCACATGTCCTAAGAAATTCACTCTTTCTAGCCAAAACTTACACTTTGACAGATTGGCATACAATTGCTTCTCGCGTAAAATCTCAAGAACTTGACGTAAGTGTTCTCCATGCTCTTCTTCAGTTTTTGAATAAATTAATATATCATCAATGAACACTACAAAAAATTTATCCAGGAATGGACTAAAGATTCAATTCATGTAATCCATGAAAATTGCTGGTGCATTGGTAACTCCAAACGGCATAACAAGATATTCATAATATCCATAACGGGTTCTGAAAGCAGTTTTCTGAATATCTCCTTCCCTTACTTGAATCTGATGGTAACCCGACTTCAAGTCAATCTTCGAAAATATCATGGCCCTTCTCAATTGGTCCATTAAATCATCGATGTGTGGCAAAGGATAACGATTCTTAATAGTTGCCTTATTAAGCTGTCTATAATCCACACATAAGCGCGAGCTTCCGTCCTTCTTCTTAACTAGCAAAACTGAAGCTCCCCATGGCGATACACTTGGTCTAATAAATTTCTTCTCCAACAAATCTTCAATTTGGCCTTTGAGCTCATTTAATTCCAATGGCGATATTCGGTACGGCGCAATCAAAATTGGTCCCGTTCCTGGGTGCAAATCAATGAAAAATTCCACTTCTCTTACCGGTGGCAATCCTGGAATTTCCGTTAGAATTACATCCTGGTACTCATTGACAAGCATCACATCTTCTATGTTCACATTCATCTTAGCCAGAGACAAAAACTCGTGAGTCCCTTCTCTTAGCGACACTCGGAGTTTGTTAGCGGCTAAATACTTAACAACTTCTGGTTCGGGGAAAAGAGCCAATTTACGAGCACAATCCAAGATCACATAATGGTACGACATCCAGTCCATACCGAGAATGACCTCAAGTGATTGTAGAAATAAACAAATCAAATTATCCAAGAAATCCCTATTCTGAATAGTTATCTGACAATGTAAACATGCAGAATTTACTGTCAAAGTCTTAGCAGGTGTGGAGACAACCGAATCAAAAGGTAAAGCAAACACAAATAACTTCAAACGATTCACACAATCCATAACAATGAAGGAATGGGTTGCCCCCGAATCAAAAGTGCAGTTAGAGTTACCTGCAATCTCACAGTCACGTTGAATCAAATTGCTAGATGGATTCCCATCTTTAGCACTCACACAATAAATGCGTCCTCTAGTAGTTGGACGAGTAGCCCTAGCTACATTCACAACTGGTTCCACCTTTGCAGCCGTGCAATCCCTTGCCATGTGCCCTGACTTCCGAAAATTGTAGCAGGTGAGAACATTAGAGGTACAAGCACTAGCATAATGTCCCTCTTCCCCACATCGGAAACATCGAAGCACTTGTCCCAATTGTCTTCCGAAATTCTGGTTCCCTGGGCGATTCTGGCCATTGTTGTTATTTTGTGGTCGATTATAAAGTTTAGCAATTTGTTTCCCCCTGTTGTTTTTGATAATTCACCCGACTAGGCCATCCTGCACTAAAATTACCTCCTCGGCTAGCCCTCTTATTCTTCATATTCTCAACTTCCCAACATTTTTCAATAAGAACTTGGAAACGTTGGATTTCCAAGGGCAAGACAGAGTCTTGAATCTCATACTTTAGTCCGTCTTGAAAACGATGACACATGAATGGTTCATCAATCTCTTCACGGAAAAACCTGAAATGTCTTGATAGCGATTCAAACTTAGCAGCATATTCTCCCACGGTCATGTTCCCCTGATGCAGTTTCAGGAAATCATCACCCAGTTTAGTCCTGGTACTCATCGGGAAGTATTTGTCTAAAAACTTCCTTTTGAATGATTCCCAGTTCACCTCCTCGTGAGCTGATCTCATCAACAATCTTGCACTTCTCCACCAGTACTCCGCATCCCCCAATAGCATATAAGTGGCATAGTTGACCTTCACTTCCGCTCGACAGTTAATCATTTCGAAGATCTTCTCCACTTCTTGGATCCATTGATCCGCTTTCTCTGAATTCTCACCCCCCTTAAACTTAGGAGGATTGTAGCGACGAAAATCTTCTAATCCTCTTGACTCTGCAGCACGGATCTCTCTTTCCCTCTTTTCAAGATCATGTTGAGTTTTGGCAGCAGTCTGTGCAGCAACAGAAGCAGCCATGTTATTCATGGCCTCCGCCATTAGATCATCCCTATTAGCATTGGCTCTCGGAGCGTCATTCCTTCTTGACGACATGGTTTTCCTATAGAACCATAATCAAGTAGAGTCTTAACACTACTTCAAATAATTCCAAAACTAACTTCCGACCACATCAACACATAATAATTATTTTGGACTTGACAACTCAAACCACCTAAACCGACGCATGATCAGATAACAACTCCTAACCTACAGGTTGACCTACAATCTATAACTAAAGGTTCCACAGCTCCCAAAGAAAACCAAACCAAAGCTCTGATACCATAATGTAACACCCCGATTTTCGAAGCGAGGGTGTATTTGTTTTTTTTAAAGAAATTAAAATAAAACAAAGAATAATTAAGTAAAATACCTTTGAATAATCATATTAGTCAATATAATTGATACACTGCGGAATAATTTTTGAAATATGAGTCCAAAGTATTTACACAACAACTAGTGATACATGGAATCCATTAACATAAGATGTCATGCTGACAATATTAGTAAAGATACAATCTTCCAAAATAAACGCAATCCAAAATAAAGACATATGTTCCCTCTTTGTCAACCTAATCTGATCATTCTACCAAAAAACTATACACCTTAAGTGATCTCAACGCGCCCCATAAGATCCTCCTAACATAGCTCCAGTCAAGCATTCCCATCTACATTCCCATCCGTAGGGTACGAACCGGTAGGATCGTCCTGGCTCTCATCTGAGGGCAAAGCCCAGATTTCCACAATAGTTGTAAAGGGTCACCAACCGAAATTAACAGTTAACACATAACATTTAAGTTTTTAAATGCACAAATAACCTTTCCACTTAGCATGCACCTTAAAAGGGTTTTCCATATGCTAAAAGTCCATATAATGCTTACCAAATGAAAATGAAATCCAAACAAGTCTCAAATCAATCAAGGAATTAAACAACTGGCCAATCCATCGATAAGTAAAATGAGCAATCGATTATCTAACTCAAAATAAGAATTTCCACTAAGCCAATCGATTGGGAAATCGATTTGGATGAAGGGTTTTAGTGAAAACTGAACTTTTGGCTTAATTCAATCAATTGGGAAATCGATTGAATGAATAACTGAGCCCCTGTATTAAAGCCAATCAATTTCCAAATCGATTTTGTCAAATTGGCTGAGTTCCTGTATGGCCAAATCGATTTCCAAATCGATTTTGTCAATCTGGCTGAGCTCCTGTGATAAATCCAATCGATTGCCAAATCAATTTCGAGGAATAATTTTTAATAGAATCGATTTGGGAATCGATTTCCCTGCATGTGTTTCTAAAAATACATAAACTAACTCAATCACATTCACACACAATTCCAACACATAACACTTAGCAATTTCAACACAATCACCACGACATTATGAGCTTGAAATAGTTTTGCAATCAAACATGCGATCACACAATTCCAAAACATAACTCTTAGTAAAATCCACACAATCACAATGACATCTCAAGTTCAAACACTCAATCATAAAATTGAATCAAACACACTTACACACAATTTGTTCCAAAACATAGCACTTAGTAATATCATCACAATCACAATGACATCTCAAGTTCAAACACTCAATCATACACTTGCATCAAACACGACCCGTGTGTTAAGCATCCTAATGCAATGCGTATATGCCAAAATGCATGGACTCGGAATTCCAAACCAAAACCCTCCTCGAAGGGCCGTAAATCATAATTGTACCACCTATCGCAGGCCAAAGTACCAATTACCGAGGTGCCACCTATCACGGGTCAGCACGATTTACTAAAAAACGTAAATCATAAACGTACCACCTATCACGGGTCAGTACTGTTTACCGAGGTGCCACCTATCATGGGTCAACACGATTTACTAAAAGAAAAAGCGTAAATGGTAAACGTACCGCCTATCACAGGCCAATGTACTATTTACCGAGGTGCCACCTATCACGGGTCAGCACAATTTACCAAAAACGTAAATCATAAACGTACCACCTATCACGGGTCAGTACTGTTTACCGAGGTGCCACCTATCATGGGTCTGCACAGTTTACAAAAAACCATAAATCGTAAACGTACCACCTATCACGAGTCAGTACTGTTTACTGAGGTACCACCTATCACGGGTCAGCATAATTTACCAAAATGAAATGCATGAGCATACACTGACTCCATCCACAACAATCGTTAAGTAAATGCAGATATTAAAAGATTCCTCATTTTTAATACTCATTTAACTTAAATGATTTTAACAACAACATTAAGTAAATAAGTCATTAAGAGATTCCCCATTCTTAATACTCATTTAACTTAAACGATTTTCACAACAAACATTAAGCAAAAAGAAATATTAAGAGATTCCCATTCTTAATACTCTTTTAACTTAAACGATTTTCACAAACACACATTAAGTAAACAAGACATTAAGAGATTCCCTATTCTTAATACTCATTTAACTTAATGGTTTTCAAATTCCACACAAAACAAACTCAAACATATTATCAAATCCAATCCACAACTCACACCAAAACACATCAATTCATTTCTCCAAAAAATCCAACATACACATATCAAATTTCATCAGTATTAATTAAGAACACGTCAAATACGACGAACACAAATCAACACAACCTACCACTCAAACACAACAAGTTTCATTTACTCAAAATCATACAAAAATGAGTTTAAATTCATTTTCCACGAAACATTACTTTAACCCTAACAAAATTCTTTTCCACACAACCACAGATAAGTCCCTAAATGCAAACTAAAAGTTTGGATGGAGCCCTTACCTTCACGTTAGCTTTAACGTGCAATTACGGTACCACGAGTAAATCCGGTAAAATCTCCGCTCGCAACGTCGCTTCCAAAGTTGGTTCCCTAGCACCGTAGCGTGGTAGTGAGCAATTTTCCCTTCTATCTCTTCGCGAAACGAAGCTTAGATCTAGATGAAACGGGGAGGTTTGTGTTTGACGGTTTTGAAATCCCTAACACCGTTTTTCTTCGTTTTCACACCAAAGAGGAAGTATGAAGCTGAGATATCCTTGCTTTCTTACCCACTAATCCTTGGGTTTCTATTCTTGAAGCCAAAGAACGAAAAAGAAAGCAAAATCAACGAAGATGAAAAAGGGAGAAGGAGATGGTTTTCGCAAGGCAGAGGAAGAAGAAGAAGTTTTTTATGTTTTCTTTCCTTTGCTTTTCCTTTCTTTCTTTTTCCTTCTTTCCTTTCTATTTTCCTTCTTCTTCCCTCCAAACAAACATATATATATATATATATATATTACAATTAACAAATATCTCAAAATATCGAGATATTTATTAAAATTACCATTTCACCCATAACCTCTCCAAACCACTTTTTGTTAAAAATATCTACTCTCTTCGCAACTCAATTGACAGATGCAATTTTTAGCAGCCCCAGATATTTTTAACGAAACTCTCTAGAAATAAATTCTTCGTAAAAGATCCATAGCAGTTAATTTAATTTATTTATCGACGAACAATTTTAATCGGGGTATCAAAATAAATTTTTGGGCATTTAAGCTCACAAAATATTAATAACTTGGCTAAAAAGCCTCCGAGTTCAATACCCAAAATACACTAAAATACATAAAGTGTAATTTAAAATTATGGGTCTTACAAAATACAACCGCGCTGTTAAAAATCAGGGTGTTACAATTTTTCTGCCATATACATTTTTCCATACACTAATCCTAAATAAAGTAATCCACTAAGTCTCCAAAAACCATAAAATTTCTAAACACCTAATTCACCCTCCCCCTCTTAGGTGTGTCTCTGTACTAACAAAATCCATATCAATGAATTGAAGTCCATCAATTATTAAACACTGTAGTGTTTTAAGTTTATTTTAAACCCATATCAATGAATTGAAGTCCATCAATTATTAAATCCATATCACTCCCACTTAGATGCGCCTTTGTACTAACAGATAATTAATTTTATTAGTTTTGTTTGAAAATTTTGATGAATTTTTGTAATAAAAAAGGACATCATTGTTAACATTTTAAAATATAAAAGATCAAACTATTTACTTAAAATTAAATAAAGGACCAAATTGAAGAAAAAAAATAAAGGATTGAAGTGTTATATGAAATTAAGTTAAGGGACCGTAGGAGTAATTATGCCTAATTTTTAGTAGTAGTTTTGCTTTCTCTGCGGGTCAATTTGTGATATTCATTTTTGTGGAGGTGGTTTGTTAGTATTTGGTTTCCACCATTGGGTGATGATTTTGGTTCCCTAGTGTCAGTAGGAAGTATTTGATTGTACTCATTATTTGATATAGTGAATTATATCTTTGGTCTAGATAACTTATGATTTTTACCCTTTGAGGGATTTTCCAAGTTTGAATTTAAAGTGCCCAATTTATAGCTTTTTTCTCTTTTATTGTTATTATCATTGGTATTAACTTTGGGTTGGTAGTTTTTTGTGTTTAGGTTCCTCGAGAAATAATTTATTTAACAAACTTTTGTTGTGTGCTCGAATTCCTACAACTAACATCAGAGCTTCGATTCTCTTGTAGTAATATTTTGTGATGAATTATGGAAGTCAATACAACTGATATGGTGGCCTTGAATGGGTCAAATTATATTTTCTAGAAAAGTAAGATGGAGGATCTGCTTTTTTGTGAAGAATTTTCACCAACTTTTGTTCGTTGTAGCGTAGCCAAATAATAAGACTATTAATCAACAAACTTTACTACATATACTGGTGTGTTGATACATCGGTTAGTGAGTTGATGACAATGATTTGAACCACATTAGTGTGGTGAAAGATGCTAAATCCTTGTGGGACAAGCTTGAGCAATCCTATGCAAAGGAACTAGGTAATAACAAGATGTATTTGATAAAGAAGATGTTGACTTTTGAAACTTCAAGAAAGGACTCCGTTGGATAATCATTTGAACACTTTTCAAGAAATTATGAATCAATTTTCTACTATGAGTATTAAATTTGATGATGAAATTCACGTGTTATTTCATCTCGGTTATATGCTGACTCATCAAAAGCTTTCAAAATGTCATTGTCTAATTTTGTTTTCAATGGTGTTTTCTCAATGGGCCTTGTCAACAAAATTGTTTTGAATGAGGAGATAAGAATAAATTCTTAAGATTCTTCTTCACATTCAAATGTGTTGCTTACCGAATCAAGGGGAGAAGTAATAATCGATGTTCAGGAAATAGAGACCAAAGCAAAAGCAATAATAATCTAGTTGGGTAATCAATGGTGGTACTTTAGTACTTGTCACTTTCCAAAGAGATATTTTTGACTCTTATATTCAAGGTGAATTTGGTGATGTGAAGCTTACTCATGAAAGTATGTTGCCATTGGAGATGTTGATTTGGAAATGACTAATGGTACCAAGTTAACTCTAAAGGATGTGACGTTTCACACATTAGTTTGAATTTACTTTCATTGGTTAAACTATGTGATGAATGTTATGATTCTTTGTTCTTGTGGTACACTTGAAAACATACCAAGGGTTCTACAGTGTTGCTAGAGGTACAAAGTGTTATACCCTTTATGTGACACATGCAAAATTCATGAAGTTGAATAGCTTGAAAGATTTAAGCTATGGCGTTAGAGGTCATGTCATATGAGTGAGAAATACATGGTTGAGTTAGCCAAATGAGATATGTTATATGTAAGGGTGGGAATAAGCCATGATAGAATAGGCTTTGAAAGACCTGAGTCTGACCTACGATTAATTTTTTTGGGTCTGAGCCTGACCGACGACCTATCATAAGCTTTTTTTTTTCTCCGGTCTTGACCTGACCTTATTAAAAAGCATAACCTCGCTTGAAAGCTTATTTAAAACTCTATTTCACATTAAAACATTTAAATAGTATATTTTATATTTTTTTTAAATAGGTTAAACTAGACCTTTATATATATAACCAAATCTAAAAAAATTATAACTAGCAAGTACGCAACAACCTTCCAAAAAATTAAAGAAACAAAACGAACTCATAATTAGTAAATTAAAATAACAAATACTAATATTATTAATAAATAATAATAAAAAAATAACAATGTTAATAAATAATAATAAAATACACACACACATATATATAGACCGACCTAATAGGTTTTTTTTTAATATGTATGATCTTTTTAAATAAACCGCCTTTAAAAAGCCTTAGTCTGACATGAGAAATTTCATGCTTGAAGAGATATGATAAGTGAAGGTGCAAACATGAGAAGGGGGGTTGAATTGTGTTTGCCAAAGTTGACAAATTTTTGATAATTTATAAATAAATAAAAATAGTAGTTTGGTTTTGGTGACTTCCTTGGAGTAGAAGTAATCAGATTTAGAGGCAGCAAACATTAAAAGCATAAATAATTTGACACTTAGATTTATCCTAGTTCACTGCTAACTTGACTTTATCCCATCCACTCATTTAGAAAGCTTTAATCCACTAATTCCAATATTTTGGATTATAGAGCACCTGACCATCCAAGTTAGTCTTCCTAAATAGCCAGACAACCCCATACTTTTGAGAACCTAACCACCTTGACCCTACAAGCCAAGTTTTCTCCTAACAACTTGACAACCCCATATTGAAAAAGAAACTAAACCAATCAGGTTGGATACAAAAGATTGAAAATTGAGTAGTTGCTTCTAAAAAGCTAATGATAATAACAACTCTCACACTCTAAGAAAAGAACACTAAAAAAATATTTATAACTCAAACACACAAGGTGGTTAGTTCCTCAAAAGTTTGGTGTTGTCAGGCTGTTTGGGAAGACTGTCTTAGAGGGTTAGGTGCTTTGTAATTCAAGGTATTTGAATTAATGGATTAAAGCCTTCTAAATGAAGGGACTGAATGTAGCCAAGTAAGTGGTGAAGCAGGATAAAGCTATATGCCAAATCATTTATACTTTCGTTGTTTGCTACTTCTGAATATGGTTGCTTCTTATCTAAGTAATTCATTAAAATCAACCAACCTTCATCAAATTAGCAAAAAGTTATCAACTTTAGCAAACACAATTCAACCCCCTTCTTGTGTTTGCACCTTTGGAATATTTCCTCTGGTGTTTCCCTTTCTCTGTATTTGAACATTCTGACTTGATATGTCTAGGTTAATTGCATCCATAGAAGATGATGTTTTTCTTGTCATATTTATCATCATTCCCTCTATTGTATTGCTTGGAATATCTTTGGGGAAATTTCTTCTTTTTGTTGTGCCACATGTTTTGAATTTTTCGTGATATGAAAGCAATCTTCTCTTCCTCTGAGTTCAGATTCTGATAATTTGAATCACTATCCTTTGACTATGATGTTGCCTTTATAACCTTCTTCTACTTGGATTCCAAGACAAGAGTCTTGTTCTTCTTCTTGGGCTCATCTTCTTTAAGGTCAATTTCATGTGATCTGTGATAATTGATTAATTCTCCTAGCTTTAGAGTATTCAGATCCTTTTTTTTTTCCTGAATGGCAGTGATCTTAGGTCTTGACTTGAGTGTCAGACTCCTAAGAATTTTCGTCACATGATTAGTAGTAGTATAACTCTTCTATGTACCTTTAATCCTGAGACCAAGGTCTCGAATCTGGAAAAAATTGTTTCAATGTTTTCATCTTCCTCCATCTTGAACAAATTATACTTTTTGACTACGAGGTTGGCCTTTGCTTCTTGAACTTTTTTGCTACCTTCATTGGTCAGAATCAGACTATCATAAATATTCTTTGATGTCTCCTTATTGGTGCACTTGTCAAACTCCTTGAAGGTGATTGTATTTATCGTGAATGTTCTAGACTTATGCATCTTGTACATTCTCTTCTGATTAACATTCATCTTCTTTCTTGGACTTTCGATACCATCAATATTCTTTGGTACAATATAACCATCTTCCACCAAGTCCCAAGGTTCAGAGTCTTGTGAAATATAGAAACTTCTCAACCTGTATTTCCAATACTCAAAACTTTCTCCATCAAACAAAGGTGTTATGTTGATGTTTCCTCCAACAGCTTCTTCATTGAATCCATACATATTGAACTCTTGGATCTTTTCTCAAACACAATAAAGTGCTCAGTCTTGAAACCGCGAGAAGGGTGGTTGAATTATGTTGATGTCAATTTAGTCATTGTTTAATTATAAATTGTATTTTTTTTCATATTGCGTTTGTAAATTCTTCAAATTGATTCTATTTATATTTTATCATAGATAAATCTTGACAAATCTTCTTCAGATCTTCATCAAAATCTTCTTCAAATCTTATTCAAATCTTCTAGATATCTTGATCATATATTTTTTCATACTTTTCGAATTCGAATATATCGGTCTCTAAGTATAAAATAAGTTTGGTTCCAACAATAACTGTAACACCCCGATTTTTAACAGCGAGAGTGTATTTTTTTTTTAAAAGAAATTAAAACAAATAGAGAAATAAAGAAAGAAAATACTTTTAGATAAATATTTAAGTCATAACATAATTTACAAACTGCGGAATAGTTTTTGAAATACAAATCCAAAGTATTTACACATCAAAAAGTGGTACACCATCAAAAATAAAATGCCATGCTGACAATATTGGTATAGGTACAGTCTTTCAAATTAAAATAAACACATCCCAAAAGAAAGACATCTAGTCCCTATATGTCAACCTAATTTGATCATTCTACAAAAAACTATACATCCCAAGTGATCTTCACGCGCCCCGCAATATCCTCCTAACATAGGTCCAGTCAAGTGTTCCCAACTACATTCCCATCCACAGGGTACGAACCGGTAGGATGGTCTTGCTTCTCATTTGAGGGCAAAGCCCAGATTGCCACAATAGTTGTAAAGGGTCACCAACCGAATGTCTTGTTTACTTAATGTATGTTTGGGAAAAATCATTTAAGTTAACTGGGCATTAAGAATGGGGAATCTCTTAATATCTTGGTTACTTAATGTTGTTTTGAAAATTGTTTAAGTTAACTGAGAATTAAGAATGGGGAATCTCTTAATGTCTTGGTTACTTAATGTTGTTTTGAAAATCGTTTAAGTTAACTGGGCATTAAGAATGGGGAATCTCTTAATGTCTGGGTTACTTAATGTTGTTTTGAAAATCGTTCAAGTTAACTGGGAATTAAGAATGAGGAATCTCTTAATGTCTTGGTTACTTAATGTTTGTTTTGGAAAATCGTTAAGTCAAATGAGTATTAAGAATGGGGAATCTCTTAATGTCTTGTTTACTTAGTGTTTGTTTTTGAAAATCGTTTCAGTAAACGAGTATTAAGAATGGGGAATCTCTTAATGTCTAGTTTACTAAATGTTTTGCTGTAGAAATCATTTAAGTCAAAAGTATATTAAGAACGGGGAATCTCTTAATATGTCTATTTGCTTAATGTTTGGCGTGAAAATCGTTTAAGTTAAATGAGTATTAAAAATGGGGAATCTTTTAATATCTGCATTTACTTAATGATTGTTGTGAATAGAGTCAGTATACGCTCATGCATTTTCATGCTTTTTGTAAATCGTGCAGACCCGTGATAGGTGACACCTTGATAAATAGTACTTTGGCCTGTGATAGGCGGTACATTTATGATTTACGTTTTTGTAAATTGTGCAGACCCGTGATAGGTGGCACCTTGGTAAATAGTACTTTGGCCCGTGATAGGCGGTACATTTATGATTTACGGTTTTTTGTAAATTGTGCAGACCTGTGATAGGTGGCACCTTGGTAAAGAGTACTTTGGCCTGTGATAGGCGGTACATTTACAATTTACGTTCTTTTTAGTAAACCGTGCAGACCCGTGATAGGTGGCACCTTGGTAAACGATACAGGCCCGTGATAGGCAGTACGTTTATGGTTTACGCTTTTTAGTAAATCGTACAGACCTGTGATAGGTGGCACCTCGGTAATTGGTACCTTGGCCTGCGATAGGCGGTACAATTATGATTTACGGCCCTTCGAGGAGGGTTTTGGTTTGGAATTCCGAGTCCATGCATTTTGGCATATACACATTGCATTAGGGTGCTTGGCACACGAGTCGTGGTTGATTCAAAATTTATGATTGTGTTGATTTTGCTAAGTGTTACGTTTTGAACTTATGTATAAGTGTGTTAGATTCAAGTTTATGATTGAGTGTTTGAACTTGAGATGTTATTGTGATTGTGTGATTTTACTAAAAGTTATGTTTTGTATCGTGTGTAAGTGTGATGGATGGTCAAACTATTTCGAAAACCCAATTGTCGTAGTGTTTGTGTGGAAGCTGCTACGTGTTAAGGTTTGGAGTTGTGTTTGAATATAATTGAGTTATTTTATGTATTTTTGGAAGAATTTACAGGGAAATCGATTTGGTAATGTGTTTTTTCGAAACCACTTATGAAATCGATTTAGCAAATCGATTGGATTTATTATAGGGGCTCTGTCTGTCACGAAATCGATTGGATTCATTACAGGGGCTCTGTCTTTCACGAAATCAATTTGCCAAATCGATTGGATTTATCAAAGGGGCTCTGTCTTTCACGAAATCGATTTGCCCAATCAATTGGATTCATCAAAGGGGCTCTGTCTTTCACGAAATCGATTTGCCCAATCGATTGGATTCATTACAGGGGCTCTGTCTTTCACGAAATCGACTGCCCCAATCGATTGATGTAAGTTCAGAGTTCAATTTTCACAAATAACTTTCAGGAAATCGATTGGCCCAATCGATTGGCTCAGTAGAAAATCTTATTTTGAGTTAGATAATTGATTTCTCCATTGATTTCTCCATTGATTTCTTTTGATTTCATTTACATTTGGCAAGCATTATATTAACTTTTAGGATATGGAAAATCATTTTAAGGTGCATGCTTAGTTGAGAGGATATTTTGTGCATTTAAAAGCTTAAATGTTATGTGTTAACTGTTAATTTCGGTTGGTGACCCTTTACAACTATTGTGGAAATCTGGGCTTTGCCCTCAGATGAGAGCCAAGACAATCCTACCGGGTCGTACCCTGTTGATGGGGATGTAGATGGGAGTGCCTGACTGGAGCTATGTTAGGAGGATCTCACGGGGCGCGTGGAGATTACTCAGGGCGTATAGTTTTTTTGGGTTACTTTATTTTAAATTGGAAGAATGTACATGTACTAATATTGACACCATGACATGCTTTGGATTTGTATTTCGAAAAACTTTTCCGCTGCTTGTAAATCATAAGGACTTAAATATGTATCCAAAGGTTTTTCCTTATGTATTTGCTCTGTTTTATTTAATTTATTTCCAAAAAAAAAAAAATACACCCTCGCTTTGAAATTCGGGGTGTTATATTGTGGTATCAGAGCATTGATCTAGATTTCCTTGGGGGATGTGGAACCTTTGGTTATAGATTGTTGGTCAACCTGTAGGTTAAGAGTTATTATCTGATCATGCGTCGGGTTAGGTGGTTTGAGTTGTCAGGTCCGCAATAATTACCATGTGCTATTGTGGTCGGAAGTTATTTTGGAATTATTTGAAGTAGTGTTAAGACTCTACTTGATGATGGTTTTATAGGAAAACCATGCCGCCAAGAAGGAATGACGTTCCGAGAGCCAACGCCAATAGGGATGATCAAATGGCGGAGGCTATGAATAACATGGCTGCTTCTGTTGCTGCACAGACCGCTGCCAAGACTCAACGTGATCTCGAAAAGAGGGAAAGAGAGATCCGTGCTGCAGAGTCAAGAGGGTTAGAAGACTTCTGTCGTTACAATCCTCTCAAGTTTAAGGGGGATGAAAATTCAGAGAAAGCGGATCAGTGGATCCAAGAAGTAGAGAAGATCTTCGAAATGATTAACTGTCAGGCGGCAGTGAAGGTCAACTATGCCACTTATATGCTATTGGGGGATGCTAAGTACTGGTGGAGGAGTGCAAGATTGTTGATGAGATCGGCTCACGAGGAAGTGAATTGGGAATCATTCAAAATGAAGTTTTTAGACAAATACTTCCCGACGAGTACCATGACTAAGTGGGTGATGATTGCCTGAAACTACATCAGGGGAACATGACAGTGGGCGAATATGCCGCTAAGTTTGAATCACTATCAAGTCATTTTAGGTTTTTTCTTGAAGAGATTGAAGAACCATTCATGTGTCATCGTTTCCAAGACGGACTAAAGTATGAGATTCAAGACTCGGTCTTGCCCTTGGGAATTCAACGTTTCCAAGTTCTCGTGGAAAAATGTATGGAAGTTGAGGATATGAAGAACAAGAGGGCTAGCCGAGGGGGAAATTTTAGTGCAGGAGGGCCCAATCGGGTGAATTATCAGAACAACAAGGGGAAACAAATTGCTAAACCTTATGATCGACCACAAACTAACAACAGTGGGCAGAATCGCCCAGGGAACCAGAATTTTGGGAGACAATTGGGACGAGTGGTTCGATATTTCCGATGTGGGGAAGAGGGACATTATGCTAACGCTTGTACCCCTAATACTCTCACCTGCTACAATTGTCAGAAGCCAGGACACATGGCAAAGGATTGCACGGCCCCGAAGGTAGAACCAGTTGTGAATGTAGCTAGGGCTACTCGTCCTACTACTAGAGGATGCATTTATTGTGTGACTGCTGAAGAGGGGAATCCATCTGGTAATCTGATTCAACGTGACTGTGAGATTGCAGGTAACACTCTAACTGCACTTTTCGATTCGAGGGCAACCCATTCCTTCATTGCTATGGAATGTGTGAATCGTTTGAAGTTATCTGTGTCTGCTTTACCTTTTGATTTGGTTGTCTCCACACCTACTAAGACTTTGACAATAAATTTTGCCTGTTTACATTGTCAAATAACTATTCAGAATAGGGATTTCTTGGTTAATTTAATTTGTTTACCTCTACAATCACTCGAGGTCATTCTCGGTATGGATTGGATGTCTTACCATTATGTGATCTTGGATTGTGCTCCTAAATTGGTTCTTTTCCCCGAACCAGGAGTTGTTAAGTATTTAGCCGCTAACAAACTCCGAGTGTCGCTAAGTGAAGGGACTCATGAGTTTTTGTCTCTGGCTAATGTGGAGGCAAAGATAAATGTGAACATAGAAGATGTGATGCTTGTCAATGTGAACCCGTTACGGACATTATGAGTATCTTGTTATGCCGTTTGGAGTTGTGTTTGAATATGATTGAGTTAGTTTATAAATTTTTGGATGAATTTACAGGGAAATCGATTTACCCAATTGATTTGGTAATTTGTTTTTTCAAAACCACTTAAGAAATTGATTTAGCAAATTGATTGGATTCATTACAGGGGCTCTGTCTATCACGAAATCGATTTGCACAATCGATTGGATTCATTACAGGGGCTCTGTCTTTCACGAAATTGATTGGATTCATCACAGGGGCTCTGTCTTTCACGAAATCGATTTGCCCAATCGATTGGATTCATTACAGGGGCTCTGTCTTTCACGAAATCGATTGCCCCAATCGATTGATGTAAGTTCAGAGTTTAGTTTTCACAAATAACTTTCAGGAAATCGATTGGCTTAGTAGAAAATCTTATTTTGAGTTAGATAATTGATTTCTCCATTGATTTATCAAGGTATTGGTCAGTTATGTATTACTTGATGGATTGAGAACTTTCTTTTGATTTCATTTACATTTGGCAAGCATTATATGAACTTTTAGCATATGGAAAATCATTTTAAGGTGCTTGCTTAGTTGAGAGGATATTTTGTGCATTTAAAAGCTTAAATGTTATGTGTTAACTGTTAATTTCGGTTGGTGACCCTTTACAACTATTGTGGAAATCTGGGTTTTGCCATCAGATGAGAGTCAGGACAATCCTACCAGGTCGTACCCTGTTGATGGGGATGTAGATGGGAGTGCCTGACTGGAGCTATGTTAGGAGGATCTCATGGGGCGCGTGGAGATTACTCAGGGCGTATAGTTTTTTTGTTGTGTATAGAATGATCAGATTAGGTTGTCATTCAGGAAACAGATGTCATTCTTTTGGGTTACTTTATTTTAAATTGGAAGAATGTACATGTACTAATATTGACACCATGACATGCTTTGGATTTATATTTCGAAAAACTTTTCCGCTGCTTATAAATTGTAAGGACTTAAATATGTATCCAAAGGTTTTTCCTTATGTATTTGCTCTGTTTTATTTAATTTATTTCGGAAAAAAAAATACACCCTCGCTTTGAAATTCGGGGTGTTACACTTAATATGAGAGTTAGTTTGTCATATCCACTTTTGCAAATGTTATTTGTTGGTGTTTGGTTTCCCCTATTGGTTGCGATTTTGGTTATGTAATGTCATTAGGAATACTTTGATTGTACTTATTATTTGATAATAGCGAAATTATTTCTTTGGTTTGAACGACTTGTGGTTTTTACCCTTTGAGAAGTTTTCAACTTTAAAATTTGAGGCGTTCAGTTTATAGCTTTTTACTTCTTTGGTTTTGTGATATGATCTTATTTGTGATGAATCACTCTTAGGATCATTCTACGTTTGAAGCTTATAGATTGAAGCCAAAATCACGTTTTCTTGGAGAACCGATAACTCAAGGTACACCACTCATAATCATGCCATTCCAAAATGAGGTGAATGAAGACGATCTAAAATACAAATGAGGTTTTTGAATATCTAAAAAAGACTATGTAAAACCCAAATATGGACGGAGGTTATTGAGCATGAAAATTGATAAAATTTGTGTATCAGGGTTTGATGTAAAGGAGATTGGGAATTATAATTCAACAAAGGAACCAAAAACAAAATGGTGCTACAATCTAATGATTGATAAGCCGAAAAGAACGCCACAAGGATCAACACCCTTGATAAGTTTAAAATAATTCATTCAAGAATTCTAGAGAGCAAAGTCTCAAAAAATAACATTATGCTCAAAATCTGATTTCCATAAGCTAGGGGTTTGCCATATATAATGGCCCCAACTTACAAATTCTCTAAATTTTGCCCAACCCAAGTCTTTACAATTGGACCCAAATGGAGTAACTAATTCAGTCTACTACTTTTTTTGAAACTAATATTAAAATTTGATAACACATAGAGGAAGTCTTCATTTCTTCAATTTGGATTAATCAATTTACTATCTTAAGCTTCAATTCTTCTTGAGTTGCACTTGCTTCAAATAAGGTGGCTTCAAGTTATTAAGAGTGACATTTTCCTTCTTTGAACTTGCTCTTTTAATTGGATTTCCAAGAACTTGAATGTCCTCTATACTTCCTTTGATGGAATCAAGTTGGTTTTATATTTAGAGTTTTGATGTTAAGAAAAGTAATTTATGAGAACAATACATTTGACTTCACAAAGTATGAAAGAATATTCGTGTTTTTTAAAACAATCTAAAATAAGATTTGATTTAGATTTATAATTGAAGAAATTCTTTGACCAAGTTGAAAAGAACATATGGTCAAGATTTGAAGAAGATATAATCAATATTTATCTAAAAGAAGATATGAATTATTTACAAGAAAATTTGATCAAGATTTATCACAAGAAGATATGAATTATTTACAAGAAGATTTTATCAAGATTTATCAACAAAAAGATATATATTATTTATAATAAGATTTGATCTAGATTTATCACAAGAAGATATAAATTATTTACAAGAAGATTTGATCAAGATTTATCTATAAGAAGATAAGAATTATTTACAACAAGATTTGACCAACATTTATCTACAAGAAGATTTGAATTATTTACAAGAAGATATGATCAATAATTATTTACAAAAAGAAACACTCACAATAAGATACATTTATCATTTTTAAGGATATGATTCAAATTTTGACAAAAGACAAAATGTTGAATTAGACTTAGTCATATTTCTACTTTTGAAAGCTCAAAAACTGGTCCAACACTATGTTCCTGCCTACATCAAGCAAAGAAGAAGAAGAAGAAAATACTCAAGGCTAATGAAGAAGATCATCAAAAAAATCAGAAAAGAGTAGAAGAACTCAAGCTCAAAATTTTTAAAATTCATCTAGAGTTCCAAGAGAGAAACACTTGTTCTTCTTGGAAATATTTTCTGAGCGATTTTTTTTACTGTGATAGTTATTGTTATAATAAGCTTGTTAAAAGCAACTACTCAAGTTCAAAATCTTTGTATTTAAACCCGATAGTGGTGTTAGTGTGTCTGCAACAATATGAGGTTTTCAAATTGTGTGGAGAAGACTTGGGTGGTAGATTTAAGGTGAGTGTGTGTGTTCCTCAAAAGTCTAGGGCTATCAAGCTTATTGAGAAGACTTAGTTGGAAGGTCAGGTGCTTTGTAATTCAAGTTGTTGAATCAGTGGATTGAATCCTTTTGAATGTTGACTTCTTTTTGAGCTTGCAACTTGACCACTTTCCTTGTTCTTTGTCTTCATAAAAAAGATAAATATTTTACATTCTCCCCCTTTTTGATAATGACAAAATCTTGTTGTTGTTGAGACTTCAAAGTGTTTGATCGTTTTAATTTTTCTCCCATAATACATGTTTACTCCCCCTTTGAGCTTGAGTTCATGCCATCATGTTTTGAAAATTTGAAGACCTACAAATTCTTTAATAACAATAACATACCAATTTTCTCCCCCTTTTGACATGAGAAAAAAGAAGGAAAACAATAGAAAAAATTTCAAGCATACGAAAGATAAATAGGGAATAAAGACATCACACAAGGTAGGGAATAAAAATATCACATAATTGAAATGTAAACATGTTCAAGTTTGACATCATGATGCAAAACCATTGTCATAAAGTTACAACCAAAACAACATAAAGCATTTAAAAACAAAGAAACTATAGGAAATTCAATTTCAGCAGCGAGCTACATATCATCATCCGGTGGGAGGTGAAGGTGGTCAATTTTGACGGATAGGCCATTGAGTTCCTACAACAAAGTTTCATGATTTTGGGAAATAGTGGTCTCTATGGTTTGAAAGTGGTTGCTGATGGAAGTGTCCATATTCTAAAAATGTATAGTGATGAAGGTTTGCAAAGAGTTGAGTTTGTCCATGACCATGCAGTTTGAAACATGATCATCATCAGATGTCGTTTCTTCAGTGTTGTCGTCATCTTGGACAGTAGTAAATGTTTGGCCAAGATTGCTTTTATGGACATAGGTCTGAAGCTGTTCGTTCCACACTATCTTCATACTTGAAAGCACGTTCAAATTGAGCTAATTGTCTTTGGAGGGTTTATGCGTAACTTCTCCTGAAAAATCCGCTTTAAAATGATCCAAGATTTTGGTAACCTCTTTTGCATAAGGTAAACCAATAGCATCCTTGGAAGCAAATTGGACATAGCAAGCAAAGTAAGACTAGTTGAGATCAGATCCTTCTAGCATGAAAATAATGCACTGCCTTAGGAACCAGAATGTAGCTTAGAAAATAATGCAATAGCCTATTCTCAATGGTCAGATTTCCTACTCCATACCGTTTGTAAGACCCATAATTTTAAAGTGTACTTTATGTATTTTGGTGTATTTTTGGTATTGAGCTCGGAGGCTTTTTAGCCAAAGTAATTAATATTTTGGAGTTTATATGATCAAAAAGATATTTTGATGCCTGATTAGAATTACTCATCAATAAATAAATTAAATTAACTGCGGTGAATCTTGTACGAAGAATTTAATGCGTTATGGGTAAAATAGTAAATTAATAAATATCTAAAGATTTTGAGATATTGTTAATTATAATTAATATATATATAGAAAAGGAAGGGAAGGAATTGGAAAGAAAAGAAAAAGAAAGGAAAGAAAAAGGAAGAAAGAAAAAGAGAGAGAGAGAAACAGAACATTTTCCCTTCTCCTTCCTCTGCCTCGCGTGAAGACCCATTTTCCTCCTTCCTCCATCTTCATCCATTTTCGTTCTTCCTTGCTTCCTTGAATTCGAAATTGATAGTGGGTGATAGGACAAGGATTTCTCAACTTCACTATTCCTCTTTGATCCGAAAACGAAGAAAAACGGTTTAGGGATTTCAAAACCGTCAAACACAAATCTTCCCGTTTCTTCTAGATCTAAGCTTCGTTCTTCCTTGGTTCCTTGAATTCGAAATTGATAGTGGGTGATAGGACAAGGATTTCTCAACTTCACTCTTCCTCTTTGATCCGAAAACGAAGAAAAACGGTTTAGGGATTTCAAAACCGTCAAACACAAATCTTCCCGTTTCTTCTAGATCTAAGCTTCGTTTCACGAAGAGATAGAAGGGAAAGTTGCTCACCTCCGTGCTACGGTGCTAGTGGACCAACTTTGGAAGCGGCGTTGCGAGCGGAGATTTTACCAGATTTACTCACGGTACCGTAATCGAACATGGAAGCTAACGTGAAGGTAAGGGCTCCTTCCAAACTTTTAGTTTGCATTTAGGGCCTTATCTGTAGTTGTGTGGAAAAGAATTTTGTTAGGGTTCGAGTATTGATTTGGGAAAATGTATCTAAGGCTTTACGGGTAAAATCTTAGAGTTAGGTTTTGGTTATATTGATGAATGCTTCGTGGAAAATGAATTTAAACTCATTTATGTATGAATTTGAGTGGATGAAACTTGACATGTTTTTTGTGTGGTTTGTGTGGAAAAATGATTTGGTGTGAATTATGGATTGAATGTGAAAGTATGTGTGAGTTTGTTTTGTGTGGTTTGTGTGGAAAATGATTTGGAGTGAAGTATGTTTGAAAGTATGTGATTGAATGTGAAAGTTGGTTTTGTGTGGAATTTGAAAACCATTAAGTTAAACGAGTATTAAGAATGGGAAATCTCTTAATGTCTTGTTTACTTAATGTGAGTTTGTGAAAATCATTTAAGTTAACTGAGCATTAAGAATGGGGAATCTCTTAATGTCTTGGTTACTTAATGTTTGTTTTTGAAAATGGTTTCAGTGAAATGAGTATTAAGAATGGGGAATCTCTTAATGACTTGTTTACTGAATGTTTTGTGGTGGAAATCGTTTAAGTCAAAAGTATATTAAGAATGGAGAATCTCTTAATATGTCTGTTTGCTTAGGGTTGTTGTGAAAATCGTTAAGTTAAATGAGTATTAAGAATGGGGAATCTCTTAATATCTGTGTTTACTTAATGTCATCGTAAAAATGATTTTGTGGGGAAATGAATTGTTGTGTTTTGGCGTGAATTATGTATTAAATTCGTGAATATGTTTGAGTTTGTTCTGTGTGGGATTTGAAAACCATTAAGTTAAATAAGTATTAAGAATGGGGAATCTCTTAATGTCTTGTTTACTTAATGGGTGTTTGTTTGTTTGAAAATCGTTTAAGTTAACAAGGCATTAAGAATAGGGAATCTCTTAATGTCTCGGTTACTTAATGGTGTTTTGAAAATTGTTTAAGTTAACTGGGCGTTAAGAATGGGGAATCTCTTAATGTCTTGGTTACTTAATATTTGTTTTGAAAATCGTTTAAGTTAAATAAGTATTAAGAATGGGGAATCTCTTAATGACTTATTTACTTAATGTTGTTTTGAAAATTGTTTAAGTTAACTAGGCGTTAAGAATGGGGAATCTCTTAATGTCTTGGTTACTTAATGTTTGTTTTGGAAAATCATTTAAGTTAAATGAGAATTAAGAATGGGGAATCTTTTAATGTCTCGTTTACTTAATATTTGTTTTGAAAATCGTTTAAGTTAAATAAGTATTAAGAATGGGGAATCTCTGAATGACTTATTTACTTAATCTTGTTTTGAAAATTGTTTAAGTTAACTGGGCGTTAAGAATGGGGAATCTCTTAATGTCTTGGTTACTTATTGTTTGTTTTGGTAAATCGTGCTGACCCGTGATAGGCGGCACCTCAGTAAACTGTACTGACCCATGATAGGTGGTACGTTTACGATTTACGTTTCGTAAGTTGTGCTGACCCGTGATAGGTGGCACCTCGGTAAATAGTACTGACCCGTGATAGGTGCTACGTTTACGATTTACGTTTGGTAAGTTGTGCTGACCCGTGATAGGTGGCACCTCGGTAAGCAGTACTGACCCGTGATAGGTGGTACCCTTACGACTTACGCTTTTTCGTTTGGTAAATCGTGCTGACCCGTGATAGGTGGCACCTCGGTAAACAGTACTGACCCGTGATAGGTGGTACGTTTACGATTTACGTTTGGTAAGTTGTGCTGACCCGTGATAGGTAGCACCTCGATAAATAGTGCTGACCTGTGATAGGTGGTACGTTTACGACTTATGTTTCTTGGTGAATTGTGTTTGTCCGTGAGAGACTGCACAGGTGTTTGTCCATGAGAGACTGCACATATGTTTGTCCGTGAGAGACAACACCCTGGTAAATTGTGAGTTGTTGGTTCATCTTGTCTGTGTGGGTATTGTGTTATAAGTGTTAAGTGTTATGTTTTGGAATATGGGGATAACATGTTTGATTGCAATACCATTTCGAAACTCATGATGTTGTAGTATTGTGTTATAAGTGTTAAGCGTTATGTTTTGGAAGTTGGTGATAGCATGTTTGATTGCAATACTATTTTGAAATTCATGATGTTGTAGCGATTACGTTATAAGTGCTAAGTGTTTTGTTTTGGAATTGTGTGTAAGTGTGATTGATTGCAAAATTGTTTCGAAACTCAAGATGTCGTGGTGATTGCGCTATAATTGCTAAGTTTGATTGTTTGGAGTTGTGGGTAAGTGTTGATTGATTTCGAAACCCTTTGAAAAGCTTAAAAATGCTGAATTTTGCTGTTTTTCTGCTGCTGTCTGATGTGTATTCGAATACAGCTTGCTGTATTCGAATACAGACATGTTGTTTTGCCACTGACTTACTGTGTAGTTGAATACAGACTGTTGTAGTCGAATACAGACATGCTGTTTTGCTGCTGAATGCGGAAATAGCCTTGTATTCGAATACAAAGATGCTGTAGTCGAATACAACAATGTTGTTTTGTTAAAAACTTCATTTTTCAACTTTGTTTATGCATGTTTGGCATATAGAAACCCTTTTAAGGTGTATGCTAAGTTGAAATGTTATTTTGTGCATTTAAAAACTTAAATGTTATGTGTTAACTGTTAATTTCGGTTGGTGACCCTTTACAACTATTGTGGAAATCTGGGCTTTGCCCTTAAATGAGAGTCAGGATGATCCTACCGGTTTGTACCCTCCAGATGGGAATGTGGATGGGAGGGCTTGATTGGAGCTACGATAGGAGAATCTCACGGGACGCGTGGAGATTACTCAAGGCGTATAGTTTTTTGTTATGTATAGAATGATCAGACTAGGTTGTCACTCAGGACACATATGTCTTTCTTTTGGGTTACCTTTATGTTAAGTTGGAAGGATGTACATGTACTAACGTTGACATCAGGACATGCTTTGGATTTATATTTTGAAAAAACTTTTCCGTTGTTTGTAAATTATAATGACTAAATTATTTATCCAAAGGTTTTACCTTATTTATTTCTCTGTTGTATTTTAATTTCTTTTAAAAAAAAATACACACTCGCTTTGAAAAACGGGGTGTTACACCGTTGCCTAGAAAATTCAAAACCAGCTTGTGCCCGTTTATGTTTCATGGTGTTTTTGTCAAACCAACACAATGAAACATATGCATCATATCTGGTAATGTTTTCCTATTCATGCAAATTGTCGAGCCTATGTTTTTGACCCTCAAATGGTAGCTGCAATATTTCTCCAATGGTTTGAGTTTCTAACTCAACGTGTTTGCTTTTTACTTGAGACACCAACTTAGTACATTCCTTTTTTAAGATTGTAGTAAAATACCCCAACTAAATCAAGATAGATGGGGCTATTATAACTAATGAAAGCTTTTAAATGTTGGGCCTTAAGTAACTTAGGAAACTTAAAGACTGAGAAAGAGTCAAGAGTACTATAATTAAGAATCATCAGCTTTTTGTCTGAGTAGTAGGTTTTGAATCGGTCGATTTATTCAGGTGAGTGAAGTAATCGGGATAAGTCTGCCACATTATCATTTCTAGCTCTCCTTTTTGAAGGATCCACTGCAACATGCTTTTTTTTGGAACCTCTTTTCCGAGCATCCATGGTGAAAGTTGAAGAAGTGAAGGTTTTCAGATTTGGGGGAAAATGGGGATTTTGGGTTTGGAAAATTTGAATTTGGAAAGTTTGAATTTGAAGTATCACTTATTAGTTTGGAGTGATCTTAGATGCAGTATATGATGGTATAGTGATTGGGTAACTGTTGCATGTAAGATTGGATGCGAGTTTTGGGGAAATGGAAGTGGATGATGAACTATATTCGGCTACTGAAAGTTAAGCAAATTACCTAAAACGTGGTAAAAACTTATATATATAGGGAAAATTGTAAATGTGTATTCGACTACACTAGTTGTATTCGAATATAGGATTTTATAGAAATGTGTATTCGGATACGATATCAAAAAATTAATTTTTAAGCTGAATTTTCACTAAAAGACAATATTTAGAGCACCTATTCATATTTTTTAAAAAAACATACATACATCAAAGAATCAATTTATCAAGTGAATATTTTTATTTTGAAGAGAAGTGACATACAAAGTACAATTTCCTTGCATTAGAGTTCATTTTTATTTAAAATGCCAAGTTATCTTCGTATCTTATAGAATGAGTCCTTAGACAATGGCTTCGTGAAGATATCTACTTTCCAAAGCCCAAAAATTTACCCTTGTTGTTATATCCATACATCACATAGCCTTTTGATTCAAGAGTTAGAGTTGAAAATTTTATTTTGTCACCAGTTATGTGTTTTAAACATCCACTATCCATGTACAACATATTATAGGTACTTTGTATGCATTCCTACAAAGCAAGATAATAATTTGTTAAGTACCCAAAATGCTTTGGGGGTCCTTGAGGATTAATACCTTCCTTGACCTACACATAATGCCCGTTTGGAACACCAAAATTCCTAAAATTACAAGCATTAGGTGTGTGGCCATTTAGACCACAATAAAAGTGTAACACCCCGACTTTTCTTAGCGAGGGTGTATTTTTTTTTCCAAAAGAAATTAAAATAAAACAGAGAAAAAAATACGGAAATACCTTTTGATAAATATTTAAGTCATTTCAATTTATAAGCAGCGGAAAAGTTTTTCGAAATATGAATCCAGAGTATTTACACCTCAAAAAAATGGTACATGGAACCCATCGAAAATAAAATGTCATGCTGACAATATTAGTAAAGATACAATTTTCCAATTTAAAATAAACACAATTCAAAAGAAAGACATTTATTCCCTCTATGTCAACCTAATATGATCATTCTACAAAACACACTAAACACCCGGAGTGATCTCCACGCGCCCTGTGAGATCCTCCTAACGTAGCTCCAGTCAAGCATTCCTATCTGCATCCCTATCCACAAGGTATGAACCGGTAGGATAGTTCTGGCTCTCATCTGAGGGCAAAGCCCAGATTTCCACAATAGTTGTAAAGGGTCACCAACTGAAATTAACAGTTAACACATAACATTTAAGCTTTTAAATGCACAAATAACCTTTTCAACTTATCATGCATCTTAGAAGGGTTTTCCACATGCTAAAAGTTCATGTAATGCTTGCCAAATGTAAATGAAATCAAAAGGAAGTTCTCAATCCATCAAGTAATACATAACTGAACAAAACATTGATAAATCAATTGAGCAATCAATTATCAAACTCAAAATAAGATTTTCCCCTGAGCCAATCGCTTGGGTAAATCAATTTCCTGAAAGTTTTTAGTGAAAACTGAACTCTGGGCTTAAATCAATCGATTGGGTAAATCGATTGACTCAATCGATTGGGTAAATCGATTGACTCAATCGATTGGGTAAATCGATTGACAGACAGACAGAGCCCCTGTATTGAATCCAATCGATTGAGCAAATCGATTTTTGGAGGACAAAGCCCCTGACTTGAATCCAATTGAATCCAATCGATTTATCAAATCGATTTCTTAAATGATTTTGAAAGACAACTTACAAAATCGGTTGGATAAATCGATTTCGTGCAAAACAGGGCCCCTGTAACTCATCAAATCGATTTCCCTGTATATTCTTTCAAAAATACATAAACTAACTCAATCACATTCAAACACCACTTCAAACCTTAACACTTAGCAATAACCATACAATTACCACGACATTATGAGTTTCGAAAACGTTTTACAATCTATCATACTATCACACGATTCCAAACATAACTCTTAGAACCATCAACGCAATCTCAATATGAATTAAACACACTAACACTTAGTTTCAAACCATAACACTTAGCAAAAACAACACAATCATAAATTTACATCAATCACAACTCGTGTGCCAAGCACCCTAATGCAATGCATATATGCCAAAATGCATGGACTCGGAATTCCAAACCAAAACCCTCCTCGAAGGGCCGTAAATCATAATTGTACCGCCTATCGCAGGCCAAAGTACCAATTACCGAGGTGCCACCTATCACGGGTCAGCACGATTTACTAAAAAGCGTAAATCGTAAACGTACCACCTATCACGGGTCAGTACTGTTTACCGAGGTGCCACCTATAACGGGTCAGCACGATTTACCAAAAGAAAAAGCGTAAGTCGTAAGGGTACGGCCTATCATAGGCCAAAGTACTACTTACCGAGGTGCCACCTATCACGGGTCAGCACAACTTACCAAAAAGTAAATCGTAAACGTACCACCTATCACGGGTCAGTACAGTTTACCGAGGTGTCACCTATCACGGGTCAGCACAATTTACCAAATGAAATGCATGAGCATACACTAACTCCATTCACAACAAGCATTAAGTAAATGCAGATATTAAAAGATTCCCCATTTTTAATACTCATTTACTTAACCGATTTTCACACCAAAACATTAAGCAAACAGACATATTAAGAGATTCCCCATTCTTAATATACTTTTGACTTAATCAATTTCCACAACAAAACATTCAGTAAACAAGTCATTAAGAGATTCCCCATTCTTAATACTCATTTCCCTGAAACCATTTTCAAAAACAAACATTAAGTAACCAAGACATTAAGAGATTCCCCATTCTTAACGCTCAGTTAACTTAAACGATTTTCACAATTGACATTAAGTAAACAAGACATTAAGAGATTCCCCATTCTTAATACTCGTTTAACTTAATGGTTTTCAGATTCCACACAAAACCAACTCAAACATACTTTCAC
The DNA here is from genome assembly GCA_037974875.1 of Cicer bijugum. Taxonomy (NCBI): domain Eukaryota; kingdom Viridiplantae; phylum Streptophyta; class Magnoliopsida; order Fabales; family Fabaceae; genus Cicer; species Cicer bijugum. The sequence continues at coordinate 1,398,240 of JBBPBT010000850.1, read as the reverse complement.
ACCAAATCATTTTCCACACAAACCACACAAAACAAACTCAAGTTTCATCAGTTATCAATTTAGAACATGTCAAAACAACGAGCACAAATCAACACAATCCATCACTCAAACACAACAAGTTTCATATACTCAAAATCATACATAAATGGGTTTAAAATTCATTCTCCATAAAACCTTACTTTAACCCTAACCAAATTCTTTTCCACACAACCACAAGTAAGTCCCTAAATGCAAACTAAAAGTTTGGAAGGAGCCCTTACCTTCACTTTAGCTTTTACGTCCGATTACGGTACCCTGAGCAAATCCGGTAAAAACCTCCGCTCTCAACGCCGCTTCCAAAGTTAGCTCACTAGCACCGTCGTGTAGTGGTGAGCAACTTTCCCTTCTATCACTTCTTGAAACGACGCTTAGATCTAGATGAAACGGAGAGATTTGAGTTTGAATCCCTAAAACCGTTTTTCTTTGTTTTCGAATCGAAGGTGAAGAGTGAAGTTGAGAAATCCTTGTCCTATCACCCACTATCAATTGCGAACTCAAAGAAGCAAGGAAGAACGAAAATGGATGAAGATGGAGGAAGGAGGAAAAAAAAGCACGCGAGGCAGGGGAGGAAGAAGATGGAAATTTCCATTTTCTCTCCTTTCTCTTTCTTTCCTTTATTTTTCTTTTCTCTCCATTTCCCTCCTTTCCTTTTCTTTCTACATATATATACTTAATATATATATATATATAATTACTTATAATATATATATATAAATATATAACCAAACCAACAAATTTCCAACAACTCTCACATCTCAAACTATTTTGATAAAAATATCTACTCTCGTCGCAACTCAATTGACAGATACGATTTTCAGCAAGCTGATATATTTTGAACAAAACCGCCCAGAATTAAATTCTTCGAAACTTAAATAAATTATTCTTCGACAAATAATTTTAATCCAATTTCCAAAAATATATTTTCGGCCTTTAACTCACTAAATACCGAAAACTGGGTTAAAAGCCTAAGCAATTTAACACAAAATACCCTAAAATTGTATAACTTAGGATTTAAAATCACGGGTCTTACAAAAAGCATGTAGGAGTAGATTTTCTTCTATATGTAGGTATATGAGATTCCTTTTGAACATAATTTTTCTTATAATTATTTTCGATTCCCATGGAAGGCAAAAACTCGCTATTTCCTATGAATAGGCAATCAATTGGTAGTGAGAATGTGTGGACAGTGGTCTTGATTTAGTGGATTAAAGCCTTTTGAATAAGGGGACTGGATGTAGCCAAGTTAGTGGTGAACCAAAATAAATCCATGTGTCAATTGTTTTATGCTTTCATTGTTTGCAACCTCTGAATCTGATTGCTTCTTATCCAAGTAATTCATAAAAACGAACTAGCCTTCATCAAATTAGCAAAAAGTTATCAACTTTGTTAAAAATTATTCAACCCCCTCTTCTCGTGTTTGCACCTTAAGGAACCAAGTTGGTTTTATACTTAGAGTTTTGAGGTTAACCAAATTAGTATGAAAGAAGATTCATGTTTTTTAAGACAATCTAAAATAAGATTCGGTTCATATTTATAATTATAGAAAATCTTGGACCAAAATGAAAACAAGATATGGTCAAGATTTGAAGAAAATATGATCAACATCTTATCAACAAGAAGATATGAATTACTAACAAGAAGATCTGATCAAGATTTATCCACAAGAAGAAATGAATTATTTACAATAAGATTTGATCAAGATTTATCTACAAGAATATCTGAATTATTTACAAGAAAAGTTAATCACAAGAAAAGTTAATCAGAATTTACAAGAACATGCATCAAGATTTATCACAAGAAGATATGAATTATTTCCATGTATAAGCAGTATCAATCTGAAGAACATACAAACTCAATCTCAACAAAATACAAATAGAATCAATCTAAAAAATTTTAAAGTTGATTTGAACAAAATAAAAATAGAATCAATATAGAAGAACTGCACAGGTTGGATTTAGAAATAAAGAATTGACTCAAAACATATTTCAAAAAACATGTTGTTTAGAATTATTTTTGAATAAGATCATTGTTGAAAAATCTAGGAATAAAGTTACAATTCAAAATTAAACAAAAACTAAATTGAAGCCCTAATTTTATCTATAAATAGATCCTCAAGGCTTAAGAAGAAGATCATTGAAAAATCATAAAAAAGTAGAAGAACTCAAGCTTTAAATTCCAATTTCATCTTAGAGTTCAACGAGGGAAACACTTGTTCGAATGAGAAATATTTTCTAAGCCTTTTTCTTATAGTGTGATAGTCATGTTATAATCAACTTGTTAAAATAAACTACTCAAGGTGTGTGTTCCTGATGGGAATGAAATCTCTCACAACTTCTCTTCTCCAAGACCACCCCAAAAAAATGGATTTGTAGAAAGAAAGAATATATCACTCTAGGAAATGGCTAGAACCATGTTAAATAAAATGAATGTTGCAAAGCTGTTTTGAGGTGAAGCAATTAATGTAAGACCCTTAATTTTAAATCCTAAATTATACAATTTTAGGGTATTTTGTGTTAAATTGCTTAGGCTTTTAGCCCAGTTTTCGGTATTTAGTGAGTTAAATGCCGAAAATATATTTTTGGAAATTTGATTAAAATTATTTATTGAAGAATAATTTATTTAGGTTACGAAGAATATAATTTTGGGCAGTTTTGTTCAAAATATCTCAGGTTACTGAAAATTGTATCTGTCAATTGAGTTGCGACGAGAGTAGATGTTTTTATCAAAATAGTTTGAGATGTGAGTGGAGTGATGGATGTGAGAGTTGTTAGATATTTATTGGTTTAGTTTTAATTATAATATATATATATATATATGTATACAAATATATGAATATATATTATAAGTAATATATATATATATATATATATTATAGTAAGTAATATATATATAAGCTAGAGAAGGAAAGAAAAAAAAAAGAAAACGTAAACAGAGGAAGCTAGCACACCTTCCACCTACCTCGCAAACCCATCGTCCTTCTTCCTTTTTTCGTTTTGTTTTTCTTTCTTTGTTTTCTTTTGCTTCAAGAAATGAAACCCAAGGCTTGGTGGGTGAGAAGACAAGGATTTCTCAACTTCATTCTTCCTCTTTGATTTGAAAACGAAGAAAAACGGTGTTAGGGATTTTCAAACCGTCAAACGCAAACCTCCACATTTCTTCTAGATCTAAGCTTCGTTTCGCGAAGAGATAGAAGGGAAAGTTGCTCACCACCACGCTACGGTGCTAGTGAACTAACTTTGGAAGCGACATCGCGAGCGGAGATTTTTCCGGATTTACTCGCGGTACTGTAATCGCACGTTAAAGCTAACGTTAAGGTAAGGGCTCCTTCCAAACTTTTAGTTTGCATTTAGGGACTTATATGTGGTTGTGTGGAAAAGAATTTTGTTAGGGTTGAAGTGTTGATTTGGAGAAAATGAATTTAACCCATTTATGTATGATTTTGAGGAAATGAAATTTGATGTGTTTGAGTTGTGGGTTGTGATGATTTGTGTTTGTCGTATTTGACGTGTTCATAATTAATACTTATAAATTTTGAGATGTGTTTGTGTGGATTTTGTGGAAAAATGAACTGATGTGATTTGGTGTGAATTGTGGATTGAATTTGAGAATATGTCTGAGTAAGCTCTGTGGGGAATTTGAAAGTCATTAGAGTTAAACGAGTATTAAAAATGGGGAATCTTTTAATATCTTTGTTTACTTAATGATTATCGTGAAAATTGTAAGAGTTAAATGAGTATTAAAAATGGGGAATCTTTTAATATCTGCATTTACTTAACGATTGTCGTGAATACAGTCAGAGTATGCTCATGCATTTCATTTTTGGTAAATCGTGCAAACCCGTGATAGGTGGCACCTCGGTAAATAGTACTTCGGCCTGTGATAAGCGGTACATTTACGATTTACGTTTCTTTTTGGTAAATCATGCAGACCCGTGATAGGTGGCACCACTTCGGCCTGTGATAGGCAGTATATTTACGATTTACGTTTCTTTTTGGTAAATCGTGCAGACCCGTGATAGGTGGCACCTCGGTAAATAGTACTTCGGCCTGTGATAGGCGGTACATTTATGATTTACGTTTTTTTTTAGTAAATCGTGCAGACCCATGATAGGTGGCACCTCGGTAAACAGTACTGGTCTGTGATAGGCGGTACGTTTATGATTTATGCTTTTTAGTAAATCGTGCAGACCCGTGATAGGTGGCACCTCGATAATTTAGTACTTCGGCCTGTGATAGGCGGTACAATTATGATTTACGGCCCTTCGAGGAGGGTTTTGGTTTGGAATTCCGAGTCCATTCATTTTGGCATATAAGCATTGCATTAGGGTGCTTGGCACACGAGTCATGTTTAATTCAAAATTATGATTGAGTGTTTGAACTCAAGTTGTCGTGGTGATTGTGCTATAATTGCTAAGTGTTATGTTTTGGAATTGTGTGTGAGTGTGTTTGATTGCAAAACCATTCCGAACTTAAGTTATCGTGGTAATTGTGTTATAATTGCCAAGTGTGGATGTTTTGGAATTGTGTGTAAGTGTGATTGATTGCAAAACTATTTCGAAACTCAAGATGTCGTGGTGATTGTGTTGTAATTGCTAAGTGTTATGTTTTGGAATTGTGTGTAATTGTGATTGATTCAGTTTATGTAGTTTTAGAAAAACTTCAAGAAAAATCGATTTCCCAATCGATTCTGTTAAAATGTAATACCAGCTTAATCGACTGTCTAATCGATTATTACGTTTCTTGTTTTCTTGAATCTTGAAAATATATTGAACTAATCGATTTGCCAATCGATTTGGCTTGTTACAGTAACTCAGCTATTTATTTCAATCGATTGTTCAATCGATTTCTTTAATCCCAAGACACGGGTCTGATAAAACCATTTAAGAAATCAATTTCCCAATCGATTGTCCATTTGATTGATTTAAACCCAGAATACAGGTTTCACTAAAAACATTTAAGAAATCGATTGATTTAAACCCAGAATACAGGTTTCACTAAAAACCTTTAAGAAATCGATTTCCCAATCGATTTGCTTAGTAAAAACTTCTATTCTGAGCCAGACAATCGATTGCTCAATTGATTCATCAATTGATTGGTCAGTTGATTTATTATTTGATTGATTAAAACCTTATTTTGATTTCATTTTTACTTGGCAAGTATTATATGAACGTTTAGCATATGGAAAACCCTTTTAAGGTGCATGCTAAGTTGAAAGGCTATTTTGTGCATTTAAAAACTTAAATGTTATGTGTTAATTGTTAATTTCGTTTGGTGACCCTTTACAACTATTGTGGAAATCTGGGCTTTGCCCTCAGATGAGAGCCAGGACAATCCTACCGGTTCGTAGCCTGTGGATGGGAATGTAGTTGGGAACACCTGACTGGACCTATATTTGGAGGATCTTGCGGGGCACATGAAGATCACTCGGGATGTATAGTTTTTTGTAGAATGATCACATTAGGATGACGTATAGGGACAAGATGTCTTTCTTTTGGGATGTGTTTATTTTAATTTGGAAGACTGTACCTATACTAATATTGTTAGCATGACCTTTTATTTTTGATGGGTTCCATGTACCACTTTTTGATGTGCAAATACTTTGGATTTGTATTTCAAAAACTATTTCGCTGCTTGTAAATTATGTTGACTTAATTGTCGTTGTGTTATGACTTAAATATTTATCCAAAGGTATTTCCTTATTTATTTCTTTGTTTTATGAATTTGTTTTGAAAAAAAAAATGCACTCTCGCTGTTAAAAATCGAGGTGTTACAATTAACATTGCATATTATATTCAAAATAGAGTCTTAATTAGGTCTATATTGAATAACCCACCATATGAATTATGGAAAGATAAAAAGCCTAACATCTCATACTTTAAACAATTTGGTTGTCCTTGTTATATGTTGAACAATGATAACCTTAATAGATTTGATTTTAGATCTCAAACACGTACATTCATTGGATACCCTGAAAGATCTAAGGCTTATAGAGTGTTTAATAGTGAAACTCGGATTTTGGAAGAATCCATACATGTTAAATTTGATGACAAACTACTTGAACTTGAAAATTCAAAGCAAGATGATAATAATGCATATTTATGGGAACCCGAAGAAGTAGATGCAAACAAAATAGAAAAACCTAAAAAAATCAAGATTACAAGCAAATTAGAAAAAGATGACAAAACTTTAGAGGATGGATATGATCAAGTCAAAAACAGTCAAGATAAGTCAGAAGGAAGATCTGGATGGAAGTACAAGTCATCTCATCTTGAAAATCTAATTAGTGGAAGTGCAAGTGATCCTATGAGGGCCATATCATCACTAAATGATATCCTTTTGTTTGGATTACTCTCTTCAATTGAGCCTACCTCGGTTGATGAGGAATTGGCAAATGATGGAGGGGTTCTTGCAATACAAGAAGTGTTAAATGAATTTAAGATGAATTATGTTTGGGATCCGGTACGTAGACCAAAAAAGAATATTATTATAACCAAATGGGTTTTTAGAAATAAGCTAAATGAAAAGGGTGAAGTGGTCAGAAACAATACAAGACTTGTTGCACAAGGCTCTAGTGGCCATTTGCACAAGACTTGTCGCACAAGGCTCTAGACGACGTTGATTACACTAAGACATTTGCTCTAGGGGCCATGTTAGAAGCTATTCGTATCCTAGAAATATGCAATTGCCACTAGTGCTATTTCTCTCAAGTTTATCTCCAACATAATTAGAATCCCAATATCCACTCAGTTTATACTTAAGAGATTTCTTGTAGAACAAGGTAAGGTTGGTAGTGCTTTTTAGGTATCTAAGGATTCTCTTAACACTAGTTAAATGTGACTCCATATGGCCAACATGAAATCTTGCACATATACAAACACTAAATATGATGTCAGTTTTGGAAGCGACAAGGTAAAGTAGGAATTCCTATCATTCCTCTATAGGTTTTTTTGGTCTACTTTTTTGCCTGAATCATTTTTTTCAAGTGAACAAGTAGGGTGCATGGTGTAGCCATAGGTTTTCAATCACTCATCTTAAACTTCTTGAGAAACTCTTTTGTATATTTATTTTGATGAATATATACAACTTTTTGACTTTGCTGAATTTGTATGCCTTCGAAGAACTTAAAATTCTACAATCATACTCATTTAAAATTCAAGCTACATCAATTTGAATAATAAGAATTTCATCTCCTATTAATTTTCTACAGTTTGTATTATCTACTTGTCCTCTTTCAAAGTTATTTTTAAGCAAGAACGTACCAAGTTTATCATACCACGCCCTGAGTGATTGTTTTAGATCATAGAGAGATTTTCTAAGTTTAAAAGCATGATTTGAAAATTAAGAACTTTCAAAACTTGGGGGTTGTTTTGTAAACTACATGTTTTTGATAAAGACAAAGATCAACAATTATGATCAAAGCAACAAGCTCAAAAAGAAGTTCAAATATCTTCATTAATAAGTTTTAAATCCAAACATATTAGATGTTTAAATGTAAAGCTCAATGATACAACCAATACCTCAAATATATTAGAACCATTCATATTTACATATGCATATAAAGTATTTTCAAAAGTCAAAATTACATTAACAAAGTCTTAAAACTAATATTTTTGACAAAATATAAAAGTGTATTCGAATACACTGTATTCGAATGCAGATGCTAAATCAGAAGCTAAAGCCTCACATTTATATTCGACTACGACCATCTGTAGTTGATTACAAAACAAGTCAGTAGCTAAATCTTTGCATTTGTATTCGACTACAACCTTCTGTAGTCGAATACAAAGTAAGTCAGTGGCAAATTTCACGAATTTGTATTCGACTACATAAATGATGTACTCGAATACAAGGTGCAAATTTTGAATAAATCTGAACGTTACAAAGAGGTGTATTCGAATACACACATCATGTATTCGAATACAACTGGAAGCAATACAATTTTTCAGATTTGAAATGGCTCCAGATCATTGTATTTGTTCATCAAACCTCTTGGATCATTGGGCACGAATCCGAAGAGATGTTTATGGAGTATAAATACACCATAACTTCATATCAAACACTACACAATCCTTAAATCAATACCTTGAATAACTTTGAACAAAATTCTGATTTTTTACAAAGTACTTGCATTTCATTTTCATATCATTCAGAAAGGTTCTCAAAGTACTTGAAGTATTATTGGATTAAAATCATTATACCTCTCCTTTATCCTTGTTCCAAATCATATTGTATCACTTATAAAAGAAAGTAGTACTGTCTTAAAGTAGCTTAATCTAAGATAGTGGTGTGCTATCTTAGAAGTGTTGTTAGAAGTTTGTAGCAGAAATCCCAGGGTGGGAGTTGCACATTTTCTGACCATAAGTGGATTAATCTCTTATGGTGTGCAAGAGGACTGAATGTACCCTTGGTTATAAGAGGAACAAGGATAATTTTATTGTGTACATTTAGTTACTGCATTTACTTATTATTAGCTACTATCTTAAAACAGAAAATTCAACTACCATATCACTAAAAACAAGAAAATTTCTTAACACCTAATTCACCCCCCCCCCCTCTTAGGCGTACCTCTGTACTTACATGTTTAACATAGACTTCTTCACTTATATAACCATTTAGAAAATCACTTTTAACATTCATTTGAAATAACGTAATGTTATTATTTGCAACAAA
>JBBPBT010000850.1:1375294-1389522 GCA_037974875.1 Cicer bijugum | reverse complement strand
AAATTTCTTAACACCTAATTCCCCCCCCCCCCCTCTTAGGCGTACCTCTGTACTTACATGTTTAACATAGACTTCTTCACTTATATAACCATTTAGAAAATCACTTTTAACATTCATTTGAAATAACGTAATGTTATTATTTGCAACAAAATAAAGTAGGACACAAATAGGTTTTAACCTAACCACTAGAGCAAATGTCTCAGTGTAATCAATGCCCTCTTATTGACGGTAGCCCTATGCAACAAGTCTTGCCTTGTTTCTGACCACTTCACCTTTTTCATTTAGCTTGTTTCATGAAACCCACTTGGTTCCAATAATGTTCTTCTTTGTTCTAGTTAGTAGATCCCAAACATCATTCCTGTTAAATTCATTTAACTCTTCTTGCATTGCAAGAATCCATCCATCATCTGACAATGCTTCATCAGAAGTGGTAGGTTCAATTGATGAGAGTAAGGCAAACAAAATGGTATCTTTTAGTGATGATTTGATCCTCAAAGGATCACTTGCACTTCCAATGAGATGAGATGAATTGTACTTCCATCCAAATCTTCCTTCTGACTTGACTATTTCTAACTTGATCAAATTCATCATCTGAAGATTTGTCATCTTCTGGCTTGTCTGCATCTGCTTCCTCTAGTTCTAGTAAACGTGTAGTATCCTCACCTTGGTTTGACTTTTTAAGGTCGAGTTTTTCATATAAATAATATAAATCAGATAATTGAAGAATGAAATGAATATAGCCAGAACAACAATTTTGCTTCTAGTGGTTTTTATTTGTTTATGAAAACCAAACTTGTGTGCTACTTCTGCTAAAGTGTTCATATTTTGTGGATCTCCTTGTTCATCTAAATTTTTGAGAACCTGCAATATACTTATCGTGCTTTTATTTTTAAGTTCATGCTTCTTGTTATCACATTAAACATAATATCAAACAACATTTTAATTCAAATAAAGATATATCCTATTTGTCAACAATTTCAATTTCACTCTAAAAACCCTCTTATTTCTCCTTTTCTTGTTTTCAGATTTTGAATTTGCATATTATTTGATTAAAAGGTATGGATGAAGGGATTAGAATTCTCATCAGAGTTTGTAGTCTTGATGAATTTGATTGGAGTGTTCAAAGAAGTCTCTTGATTCTAATTGTTAATCTAACACCTCTATTTTTGCTGATGTATCAGGCTCCTCTAGTAATTTTGTAACTAATGGTAATTCAACAATATTGTGATATATGTGATTTCTCTGCTAGTTTTGATTATATTGATACTCATGATTTGTTTGATATTTATGGTTCATCATATGGTTCTAGTTCTAATAGGTAATGTGTTGACCAATCCTTCTTCCACTAGAGTTAATTGGCTTCTGTTTGATAGGTATTCAAACATAAACATTTTTCCTTTCATATATTGCAAGCATCCGTTAACCAGACACTATGACCGATGTTTCAATTTGGTTGATTAGAACATCTAGAACATAAATAATTTTATTATTTGGTACCCAAATTTGGTCGGGTCATGGTTTGTTAGTTATTAAAGGTTTCTTGTCTTTCCATGTGAATAACATATGACATGATATTTCAGTGTGACCTTTCTTATAGTAAGTAGTACATAAATCATCAGATGGAACAAACTTAGATTCAATTGCTTTTTCTTGAAATCCTATTCCTTTTACCATTCCTACCAACACCATAAATCATATATGCATATTTGCTTATTTCCATGCCATTTGAAAGAAAATATTGAAATACTTCTTCATGCTTATCAGAGTTATATTTGGTATTTTCATTTGATGTTGAACTATAATTACTTTTTAGAGTTAGATTTTCAATATTTAGTTCATCCATATTAGTTTTCATATTTGTATTCTCTGCTTTAAGTTCAACAATATTAGTTTCAGAGTTGCATTTTATGTTTTATGTTCAATGATATCAGTTTTTAGAATTTTGTTTTTTGTTTTAAGTTTAGTAATATCTGTTTTCAAAGTTGCATTTTTTGTTTTAAGTTCAACACTTTGATTCTTTAGAGCATTAACTTTTTCAATTAGATTTTCATTTTCTTTCCTAAGTGTTTTCAATTTTAAAGACAATTTGACGAGGACCTAAAATGAACTAATAAGGCGGAAAAACAAAGAATATTTTAAGTCAAGACTTTAAAATAGTTTTTAGTTTTATTTGTGTTTAATTAGAACTGTAATAATTTTAGTTAAGTGGTGTAAGCCCATTATGGGTCTAGAGAATTGGCTTTTGACCCATTTTTGGAATAAAGTAATTCCTTTTTTAAATACCTTGTAAGAGTCTCATTTTGGATAACTTTGAAACAAATTAAAATTTCTCTAATGAGAATTTTGAGTGAGATGTGTCTCTTCTTTGAGTTCTTGGATTAGAACTTGCTTAAATCTTATCAATGAATTCCTTACCATTGTGGCGATTCCATATTGACTTATCAATCATCCTTGATTGTGGCACTTTCTTCATCTTCCCCATCAAACTCATGTTTGTTTGTTTCTTTTCCAATTTATTTTAGCACTTTATCTCATGAAATCACTTGGTTAGATCATCAATCTCACTTGATTGACAAATTTCTTCCTCCAATGCTTGATAGGTTTGCAAATATTCATGTTGAAATGTTTAACTTGTGTTTTTCCCATAATCCTCATTTGAAAGTTGAAACCATGATGCATCAAGTGTTTAATCCATATTATTCTTCTAAACTTGATTTGAGAATTATGAGCCATGACTTAAATAATTTTCTTGATAAATGTGTTGTTGTGCTTTCTAGAGTAACTTTAGTTCATGGCAAAAAAAATTAAGAATATGTTGGGATTCTTAAGAAACATTTGTTTGCTAACTTAAATACTTACTTTTGTGTTAAAAATAAAGTTAGTATCTTGAGATTTTATATGAAGGGTAAATGTTTGCATATGGAATTCGTTGATAGTTGCGCTACTAAACCTCTCCTTACTCTTTCTTTTATTGACAAATCTTTTAAACTTCCATATGGTACTCTAATTTGTTTGAAAGACTTGTCTTTTTTCAAAAAGAACATTCATTTGTTTATGATAAAATGAATGTCCATGAGGTTCAACTTGCGTTGGAGCCTTTGGAAATACAAAGTAACTTCTTGTTTGTCTCCATTTCCAATCCAAAGAAGGTAACATTGGTACTTAATGTCAATTTCAACAGGTATTATTTTATTTCTATCTTGAAAACTCCTTATATTGGAAATGAATATGTTGGATTGTTGAATGCAAAAGGTGGAATTGTGCTTCACCTACTTGACACATTTAGTGGTTTTTCACAATTTCCATTTGATCCCAGTGGTAACGTTAACATTGTTCTTCATGTCTTTGACTTGTGTTTTTCTTCTTGTAGGTTATGATTGAGCCACATTCAAGGTCGTATTTCTTCTAAGAAGGAGGAAATGATGATGACCTAAAATGAGCTAATTAGGAGGAAAAACAAAGAATATTTCAAGTCAAGACTTTATAATAGTTTTTAGTTTTATTTGTATTTAATTTGAATTATAATATTTTTAGCTAAGTGGTGTAAGCCCAATATGGGTCTAGAGAATTGGCTTTTGGCCCATTTTAGGAATAAGGTAAATACTTCTTTAAATACCTTGTAAGAGTCTCATTTTGGATAACTATGAAATGAATTAGAATTTTTCTAATGAGAATTGTGAGTGTGATGAGTCTCCTCTTTGAGTTATTGGATTAGAACTTGTTTGAATCTTATCAATGGATTCCTTACCATTGTGGCGATTCTACATTGGCTTATCAATCATCATTGACTGTGGCACATTCTTCATCTTCTCCATCTAACCCATATTTGTGGCACATTCTAACCCTTCTCCATATAACAACCCTAGATTGAAGAAGCAACTAAACCACTATCTGATTGGATACAAAAGATTGGAACTTTAAGTGTTTGCTTCTAACAAAGCTGATAATAATAATAATAATAATAACAATAATAATAATAACTCCCACACTCAAAGAAAAGAACACTCATAAAATATTTCTAACTTGAATAAGTGTGTCTCTCTTTGAAATCTAAATGAATTTGGAATTTTGAGTTTGAGTTCTTCTACTCTTTTCTACTTTTTGTTGATCTTCTTCTTTAGTATTGAGTATCTATTTATAGTTAAAATTTGGGCTTCAGTTTAGTCCTTATTTTATTCTGAATTGTATTGAGTTCGGATTGAATTTGTATATTCTTCATATTGATTCTGTTCATATTTTGTTATAGATAAATTTTGATCAAATCTTTTTCAAATCTTGACCATATCTTCTTTTCAACTTGGTCAAATATTTTCTTCAATTATAAATATGAATCAAATCTTTTTAGATTTTCATCAATTATAAATTTGAATCAAATCTTATTTTAAATTTTCTTCAATTATAAATTTGAATCAAATCTTATTTTAGATTTTCTTCAAAAACATGAATCTTCTTCCATACTCTTTGAAGTCAAATATATTATTCTCATAAAATATTTTTGCTATCATCAAAACTGTAAGTATAAAATCAACTTAATTCCAACATGTGTGCCTAAAAAATCTAGGGTTGTTAAACTATTTTTGAAGAATGATTTGGTGATTTGGAGGGTCAAATGCTTCGTAATTCAAATTGTTGAATTAGTGAATAAAATCCTTCTGAGTGAAAGGACTGAATGTATCCAAGTTAGTGGTGAACCATGATAAATTACTTGTGTCACTTTATTCTTCCACTCAATTTTTTTAATGCTTCACTCCAAGTAAATCATCAAGTCTGAACCAACTTAATCAAATAATGAAAAATTATCAACTTAGACAAATACAATTCAACCATCCCCTCAAGTTTGCACCTTCAAGCGACTCTCATTTCATAGCTAAACAGTTTGAAAACCTGCTAAAAAAGTATGGAGTTAAGTACAAAATTGCCACAACATATCACCCTCAAACTAGCAAACAAGTTAAAGTTTTCAATAGAAAAATAAAAAACATTCTCGAGAAAATTGTCTCCACGTCAAGGAAGGACTGATCTATGAAGCTAGATGATGTGCTTTAGACATATGGTACAACATACAAAACTCCCATTTGTATGACTCCTTACAAATTGATCTATGGAAAGTCTTGTCACCTCCTAGTTAAGCTCAAATATAAACCGTATTAGACAACAAAAACTTTAAACGTAGACTTTGAAGACTGCTGGTGATAAAAGAAAGCTCAAAATAAGTGAGCTTGATGAGTTGAGGTTATAAAATGCTAAACTCTACAAGAAAATAATCAAAAAAGTGTCATGGTAAACACCATAAGAGAATTCAAAGAATGTGACTTCCTTAGTTATTTTTTAATTAAAAATTATAAAATAAGACAAAAAAAAATTAAAATAGGAGATCATTCGTTAAAAAAAAAAAAAAAAAAATAGGACCACACAGTTAAGCCTAACCCAGAAGTTGGAGCAATGGAAAAGCAAAATACGTAACCTCTCCAGGTTTCGTTCACTTCAGTGTCAACTAAAAGCCTCGCTCTGGAAGGGGGAAAATCTAATTCAATGTTCCTTTCCCCAACTCAACAAAGAAAACGAAAAGAAAACAATTTCCCGCTAAATTATGTTACTACGGCTCCCGCTTCATCTTCTTCACAGTCACGACCACCGTCGACCTTTGCTTCCAAACACCATAGCACCCAAATGCTTCAACTCACATATCTTTTCTCATCCTCAGTCCCTACCTCGAACCGTTCCCATTTTACGGGCCAGTTTGAGCCCGCCGTCTTCCTTTTCGGAGGATGAGCCGGACGTTGAGCTGGGACGCTTGCTGGCTTTGCTGCCGGAAGAGATGCGGAGGCGCGTGAGTGAGCATCCGGAGTTGCGGTTGTTGATTGAAGTAGTTATGGATTTGGGTCGGAAACCGTTGGCTAGGTTTCCCTCTGGTGATTTTGTTATATCCGAGTATCCAATTACGGTTCAGGATATTCAGCATGCCACTGCTCAGGTATTGTTGGACCACACGCGTCTTTTATTGTTTTATGCAATACTTTTTTTCTTCTTCTGATGATTGACTTTGAACCGTTTTGGAGATTAGAAATATGATGCAGGTTTGGTCGTTTAACTGTTCCTTATTAAAACACCGTTGGTTCTAAAAAAAATTATAACTAATATCATTACTCATGTAGTTTCTGATATTTTGTTTTTAAGTTATTATTAGCTGATTGCTTATCAGCTTCCTATTTTTGTGATACACTACCGGAAGTTGGCTTCCGGTCGTGAATTTCAGTCAATTTTACACTTCCAGATGCTTGCTTCCAGTAAAAGCCGAGAAAATGGGGAAGAATTAGCATGTGCCTTATTATTATTTGCTTTGAATTCTTATAGATGATAGATTTTAATTTTTTATTTCTTTTAACATATTAAGATTGGTTTTTATTTATTTTTAGAGGAAATTACACTGATCTTCCCTGAAGTCTCTTTAAACAAATATCTCTTCTAGTTTTGTAGTAGGCAATAACCTCCCCTAAGTCCTCTTAAAATAGATAGACACCTCCCTTTACCATTTGACACTGTTTGTTATTCTGTCAAAACTATAAAAGGTGGTGGTAAGACTATGTTGTGCTACATCAGTATCTCTACTGTGATTGTGCCGCTTTCTTTCTCTATCTATTTGGTTCTTCCTTATTTCAATTATTTGTCTCTTTTCAATCCACTACTACTTCCATTTGTATTCTGGAGGATTTTTAGGCTAATTTCATGTCAATTTGGCCATGAAAAAACAGAGAAAACTAGATCTTTTGTTTTGGAAAGTGCTTGGCTAGAATTTCATTAAATCTAATCAAATGCAAACCAACTGGTTCATTACCTCGGAAATTCAACTAGTTTAGTTCAGATGATTTTGTCTCTCAGAACTTAACCAATGCAAACAATGATGTAGTTGTGGGGATTTAGATGTTTTCATTTTCCTTAAAAATGTGGCCTAGTCAAGAGACATATGTAATGATCACACTACAGAGGCAAGTGAAAATAAAAAGAATAGTTTGATATCACTATCTCAAATGAGTAATACACTGTTATTAAAAACAACACTAGTAGAAATAGAGAAAGGAATTTTCATCAGTATATATTTGAAGTAGTAAAGGGAATGAAGATACAAGAAAAGAACGAATAGAAATAAGAGGGAGAAACAAAATTCATTCATCTTAATTTTCATGCCCCTCACGTCAGTGTTTCCTACCTCTTTATAACAATCATTTGGCATAATTTCTTGTCAAAATCTGTTTTATTATTAAAAATATCCCTCAAGTATAGGGATTCCGTTGTATAGGAGTGCTAGTAGGGATTTAGTTATATATGACTACTAATAGGGATTTGGTTGTATAGTAATGTAATATATAAATATATATCTGATGTATTGTCAACATATTTTCAGTTTGTTGAAGTTGTGGGATTTTAGAGAAAATGATGAGAGAAAATAATAAAGGGTTTGAATATTATTGATAATAGCTTTATACTAACTTGATTGCAAAAGACTGCATGCTAATCTCTATTTATAGAGAAACATAGACTCAATCCTAAATCAGGAATAAATCATAATAATAATGAGAAATATTTTAAGATATCTCTATGATTATAAATTGATTCTTGGAAATAACTCAAGATACTCTAATATAATAGATATTATAAGATATTTTTTAGTATTAAGCTTTAGCTTGCTAAAAGAAAACAATGTTTTGCTCCACAAAATAATAAAAAAGATGGAGAGGCAACTCATGGATGCATGTGAAGTCGGAGAGAATTGCTATTAATATAGCCTAGCCAGATAGCCTGATTGATCATCAGTCTGAGAGAAATTCATGGCAAGCAATTGAACAAAGCAAGATCCGTTCTTCTAAAAAACTGCATTTGGAAGCTTCAAACCAATAATAATGAAGACTTAAAATATTTAAACTTAAATCTGCTTCAAGGAGAGAAAGGTAAGGCAAGTGCATCAGGGACAAATTGCCAAGATAAAGTAAGTCATGAAAATAAAAGACACTCTTACAATAACCACCAACGGAAGAAGTTATCACTAATATAATTCATATGTGAAAAAAGGGACACCACCAGAATGATCGTCGGTGGGAATATAAGCCAATATTATAATCTATTAATAATAAGTAAATTGCATGACAAACACCGAAGAAGAAGAAGCAGCGCGACTCTAATGAAAGGAAACCCTGATCAATCAATGAAATAAGAAAATGCGTCCAAAACAGGAGAGATAACGGTTGTTTGAACAATGACACATATTTTCGTTGATCAAAATTGGAGAGTAAGGACAGATCTGGAACCATCGAAGAGAGAATAACCGTGCACCAAGAAGAATTCCATCAATTTAATTGCAAATCTTCCAAACTTGTCAGCTAAGAGTCAACTCATAAGGGCTTCAACAGCTGCCACGATAAAAGCTGGAGAGTTTCTCCACCAAAAATCTGATCCCACAGTCCACTTCCAAGGAAACCATAATCTGTGGGACCACTATTACCAGAATCAGGATACCCACTATTCCCAGAATCAGAATCAAGACATCCATTCAATGCCTCCACAACATTAGCAGCATTGTCTGGATTTTCAAAATTGACAAAACCAAAACACTTTGATTTACCATCTACATCTCTCATTACTACAACACTAGTAATAACTCCATATTCTCCAAATATTTTCTTCAAGTCATCATCCGCCATAGCCTCTGATAGGTTTTTCACATTGACATTATTAAACTTCGCAGCAGTACTCAGAGCATTCTCTCTATCTTGCTTTCTTTGGAAATGACCAACATAGACCGATTTATCATTAATCAGCATGCCATTTAACTTGTCAATTGCACTTTCTGCAGATTCTTCATTCTCAAATTGCACAAAAGCATAGCCTTTAGACAGACCAGAAGCATCCCATTGCTATCTTGCAGGAAAGAATATTTCCAAAAACTGAAAAAGTATCATATAAAGCTTTGTGATCGATTGCCTTATCCAAATTCTTGATGAAAATGTTAGCAGCACTGTTCTTCCGAACACTAGGGTCCCGATGAGAATACATTATCCTAATCAATTTGTTGTTCAATGGAGTAAAATTCAGCACGTCAATAGCTTTTACAGCGTCATTAGGGTTATTGAAGTTGACCTAACCGCAACCTAGGGATTGTTGAGAAGCCAAGTCCCTACAAACCCTAACAGAGACAACTTGGCCAATCTGGTTGAAAAGATCGTAAATCTGCGAATCATTGACGTCGAGATCAAGATCTCTAACGTACAACGACGTCGTCGCCAAATGACTTGGAATCGGAGCCGCCGCGTCATTGATTGGACTCTCGTGAATTTGCACCATTGATCTCTTTTTTTTCCTTGAAAAGATTGAATGTTCAACCACAAAATGCAGTCATAAAATCAAATATGTGTTACCAAAATCGAAACCCCAAGTATCGATAAAGGAATCGGTCTTCGAGGAAAGATAATAATTTGAGTACTTTTTTGATTTTTTTATGTTTTTGATAATTTGAGTACTTAATGAAAATAGAAAACCTATTTAACATTTTCGGTAGCAGCGCAGATCGATCTGCACAGAAAAGCTAGCTGAGAGTATAACAAGGTCAAATGCTTCTTGTAATTTTAATATTCTAGCCCTAAAGATGGTAGAAAACTGCGGATGAAGAACAAAGAAATAATCGGATGGAGAAAAATTGGAGAGATGGAGAGTGTGTGGTGTGTGTTTTTAAGGGGAAAAAGTTGATAGATCGAAAGTTAGGGTTTCGATGCGTGAAAATAAGGGGTTTTAGGGTTTTGACCAGAGAGCTTATGTGTTTATATAGACTAAGGATAAACTCGCCGGTGATCGGAACAGATAAGAGATACGGTGGAGAAACTTAAATGTTTTTTTTTAGGGCAGATAGAGGGTTGTTTGCTGGAAAGTGGCAGTGACGGCGGCAGTAGCGAACTGAACGGAAAACGAGTGAAACCAGTGTTGGAATGTAACATGATAGTGGTTTGAAAAAGGAATGTTTACGTTGAAAAAAGAGAAACTATGATTATATTCCCTAACTGTTGGGAACTCGGAAGCAGAATATTGGCAAACAGTTCAAGGAGGATCTAAATAGGCTTAGTTACCATGTTGAAGTTGTGAGATTTTAGAGAAAAGGATGAGAGAAAATAATAAGGGTTTGAATATTATTGATAATAGTTTTAAGTTAATTTGATTACAAAAGACTCAATCCTAAAATAAGGAATAAATCATAATAATAATGAAAGATATTCTAAGATATATCTATGATTATAAATTGATTCTAAGAAATAACTTAAGATACTCTAATATAATAAAATAAATATTATAAGATATTTTCTAATATTCTAACACAATTCAATAAAATATATTTTTACCATAATTCTTGAAATGGCATCAGATCTCTCGGTCTTTTGGAGTCTCGCTTCCGCATAAACTTACCAGATACCGTAGCCACCTTCATTGTGGTCCTTTTTGTTGCTTTCATTGTAGCAACTTTAGATTTCTTTTTGACCCGTTCGCTGCTGGTGTGTTCAATATTCACGTTGTTATTGTTCATGTATGTTTGATCGTCTACTTCACGCCATCGCCCACACCACAAGACTCGCCTCCATTAGATTGGCTGAAACCTAAAGTGCCGCTGTCAACGACATATTCACGCGCCTTCTAGATCTCTTTTCACTATCATTTTCAATTTTATTGTAGACCGGCCATATCTCGTTCCATTTTGGGGTTCAATTTCTGATCGGAGCACTTTTGTTTGTTGGTCATTTGAAGATCACACGGTTTTTGCTCAGACTTTTCTGTTGCGGCATTATAGCACAGTTACAATTTTTGGATGTTTGGTGTTTGTTTTGTTTGATAGATCAATCTTTCGTTTGCGTGCTGATTTTACGGATATGATAGTTAAAGAAAGCAAAAGTGGATTGACCCGACTCAATGAAGACGAAGTAAAAAAGATTAGATCACTTCTTAGTAAGTTGGAGAAACCAGCCGGTACTAGTTCTCTAGTATTTACAAGTACACTTCCTCTTGGTAAGTTTTAACTTTCTTTTGGACTTAATGCTTTAGATACAATCTATAACCAATATTAATATTGGATACTGGAGCCACTTACCACATGACACCTTTACCTACACACTTCTCTACTTATTCACCTTGTCCTAGCAACAAGAAAATATCCACAAGAGGTGGGATCCTTCTAACTGCAACAGGTCAAGGAGACGTCCAATAAACTTATCCATAACTCTTAAGAAATATCCTTCATATACCTAAATTGTCCACTAGCTTAATTTCCATACAAAAACTAACACAAGACCTATCATGTAATGTTGTTTTTTATAACAAATCTTGTGTCTTTCAGGACAATAATTTAGGGAGGACAATTAGTAATGCTAGAGAATGGAGTGGTCTTTATTACTTGGATAATCAAAATCTTCCTCCAAATCTACTCAGCAATACCAACTTTTTTCTCTCTAAATTAATAAAGACCAACGGGGACAAGGTCATGTTGTACCATTGTTGTTTGGGTCATCCTTCATTTAGACTCATAATACAACTGTTTCCTTCCCTCTTCAAAAAATTAGAGGTAGAAAGTCTTCATTGTGAGATGTGTGAACTTGCTACAGACATGTATCTTTTCTAGTTAGTAATCAAATGAGTACTTCTGCATACTAGTTAGTTCATACTAATGTATGGGGTCCCTCTAATGTTCCAAATATATCCCGTTGGTTTGTAACCTTTATTGATGATGTTGGTATTCAATTATGAGTTGTTAGTCCCACATTGACCAGGAATGGAGGTTGTATTGGATATATAAGGAGAATGACCCATACACCTATTGTCTTAAGGTGTTGGGTTGATATGTGGTGTCTAAAGTCTCTTATTAATCCTTGTTTAGTCCATTCCGAATGTTGTGCTCCTCCAGACTCTCCAACAAGAGGTATCAGAGCCTATTTCGATCATTCTTGAACGATCTAGCCTCTATTCCGCTGCCGAGTTCCCAACAATTAGGCAATATAATCATAGTTTATCTTTTCTAACATTCCATCATTCGATAAGATTTTTTTTTTCTCGATAGTGTCCCAATTCCGATTTTTGTAGCTTTTCGTTTATTTTTCAGTAGAAGCACTACTCATCGCGCGGTACTGTTCACCGCAAAAAAAAAAGTGTTAGAAAAGAGAAACTATGATTATATTCCCTAATTGTTGGAAACTCGGCAGCGGAATAGAGGCTAGATCGTTCAAAGAGGATCGAAATAGGCTCTGATACCATGTTGAATTTGTGAGATTTTAGAGAAAAGGAGGAGAGAAAATAATAAGGGTTTGAATATTATTGATAATAGCTTAATGCTGAATTGATTACAATAGGCTTAATACTAATCTCTATTTATAGAGAAACATAGACTAAATCCTAAATTAGGAATAAATCATAATAATAATAAGAGATATTCTAAGATTCTCTATGATTATAAATTGATCATAGAAAATAACTCAAGATACTCTAATATAATATAAAAGATATTATAAGATATTTTCTAATATTCTAACACTCCCCCTCAAGCTAAAGCTTACTAAGCTTTAGCTTGCTACAAGAAAACAATGTTTTGCTCCACAAAATAATCAAAAAGATGGATAGGCAACTCAGGGATGAATGTGAAGTCGAAGATAATTGCTATAAATATAGCCTAGCCAGATAGTCTGATTGATCATCAGCCTAAGAGAAATTTATGGCAGGCAATTGGACAAAGCAAGCTCCGTTCTTCTAAAAACTGCATTTAGAAGCTTCAAACCAATAATAATGGAGACTTAAAATATTTAAACTTGAATCTGCTTCAAGGAGAAAGAGGCGTGCTTCAAAGAGATAAAGGTAAGGCCAGTGCATCAGAATAATCGTCGATGGGAATAAAAGCCACTGTTGGAATCTATTAGTAAGAACTAAATTGCATGACAAACACCAAAGAAGAAGCAGCGCAACTCTAATGAAACGAAGTCATGATCAATAATCAAAGTAAGAAAATGCGTCCAAAACAGGAGAGATAACGGCTGTTTGAACAATGACACATATTTTCGTTGATCAAAATTGGAGAGTAAGGGCATATTTGGAACCATCGAAGAAAGAATAATCGTGCGCCAAGAAGAATCCCATCAATTGGATTGCAAATTTTCCAAACCTGTAAGCTAAGAGCCCACTCATAAGGGCTGCAATAGCTGCCACGACAAAGGTTGAAGAGTTTCCTCCACCAAAAATCTGATCCCACAGTCCACTTCCCAAGGACACCACAATCTGTGGGACCACTATTCTGAGAATCAGAATCAGGACACCCACAGTCCAAGTTGGAAACACACAACTTTGTGTCGGCTTGTACTCCTTGAATTCCTGCAACTCTGTGGCACATATCTTTTATCTCCTCCTCTCCGGTGAGAAAAACAAGTATGTCTCCAAGAGGTTCACACATGTGAATCTGCACCACTATCCTAATAGTAGCCTCCAAGTAATCCCTTTTTGGTTCCTGAGTATACAAGATTTCCACAGGATGTAGCCTACCAGGAACTTTCATAAGCATGGCTCCAAAAAAATTGCCCTGAAACTTTTCAAGTGTTGCACTCATAACAACCAACTTCAAGTCAGGTCTGTTTTTAAGAACTTCCTTTAGAAGGCCAAATAGCACATCAATAGCCAAAGTCCTTTCATGTGCCTTATCAAGAATAATTACTTTGTATAGTTCCAAAAGTGGATTCGTCATTGCTTCTCTCAAAAGCATATCATCTGTTAGATACTTCAAAACAATCCTTGCACTACTACAATCTTCAAATCTGATGCTATAACCAACCTCTTCACCAAGACTCACATCCATCTCTTCGGCCACACGGGGAGAAACAGAGATTGCAGCCACTCGATGGCTGCTCAAGATAGAAGCAGCTTTTTCATACTCAGGTGCAAGGTTCTTATAGTGGCCACACCAAGGTGCGTAAAACTCAACAATGATGAAATCGTGCTTGCTTACAGTTTCATGAAGTTAGAGTTATCTAATGTAAGGACAGATTCCTCAGCGCAGATCTGAGAAGGAAGCAACACAAGAAGAGAGAACGATAATCCAAAGAGGAACAAAATCGAAACGATTTTAGCCATTGCAGAATGTTTTGAAATTTTAGGTTTTTTCAAACTGTGAAAAAAATAGTTTTTAGGGTTTGGACCAGAGTTCTGCTTTTTTTTTTTTTTTT
>JBBPBT010000850.1:1357408-1375087 GCA_037974875.1 Cicer bijugum | reverse complement strand
TTTTTTGCGCGTGGAGACATACTTGTTTTTCTCACCGGAGAGGAAGAGATAAAAGATGTGTGAATCTGCACCACTATCCTAATAGTAGCCTCCAAGTAATCCCTTTTTGGTTCCTGAGTATAAAAGATTTCCACAGGATGTAGCCTACCAGGAACTTTCATAAGCATGGCTCAAAAAAAATTGCCCTGAAACTTTTCAAGTGTTGCACTCATAACAACCAACTTCAAGTCAAGTCTGTTTTTAAGAACTTCCTTTAGAAGGCCAAATAGCACATCAGTAGCCAAAGTCCTTTCATGTGACTATAGTTTTTTGAATTGTTATGAATATTACGGTGTGCACCATATATATATATAGAGAGAGAGAGTTAGTTGAGCCTAACAAACTCTTAACAGAATAACTGCCACAAGGCTTAGCTGGCTTACAACAGAATTTCAAAATAATCTTGATTCTGTCACTGTCTTAGAGAAAATTTGCTAAACAAATAAGATGTTAAACAGATAATCTTGCTAAACATACTTATTAAATTAACTTATAAATTTGTTCCAATGAATAAAATGTGTTTAGTAAACAAATTTTTCAAATAGTATTTCAAGTTATTTTTTTTATTTTAAGTTATTATTCATTCATTATCTTTAATATCCTTTCTTGGTATTTTTTTTGTTCATAGTAATAGCCAAAGTCCTTTCATCAAGAATAATTACTTTGTATCGTTCCAAAAGTGGATCCGTCATTGCTTCTCTCAAAAGCATATCATCTGTTAGATACTTCAAAACAATCCTTGCACTACTACAATCTTCAAATCTGATGCTATAACCAACCTCTTCACCAAGACTCACATCCATCTCTTTGGCCACACGGGGAGAAACAGAGATTGCAGCCACTCTATGGCTGCTCAAGATAGAAGCAGCTTTTTCATACTCAGGTGCAAGGTTCTTATAGTGGCCACACCAAGGTGCGTAAAACTCAACAATGATGAAATCGTGGTTGCTTACAGTTTCATGGAAGTTAGAGTTATCTAATGTAAGGACAGATTCCTCAGCGCAGATCTGAGAAGGAAGCAACACAAGAAGAGAGAGCGATAATCCAAAGAGGAACAAAATCGAAACGGTTTTAGCCATTGCAGAATGTTTTGAAATTTTAGGTTTTTTCAAACTGTGAAAAAAATAGTTAAGGGTTTGGACCAGAGTTCTGTTTTTTTTTTTTTTTTTTTGCGCGCAGTGAACAGTATTGTGCAATGAACAGTGATGCGACTGATCTGCTGAAAAATAAACAAAAAGCTACAAAGAATTGGTAAATCGGAATTGGGACACGGTTTATTGAAAAAAAAGTGTTAGAAAAGAGGTTGGGAACTCGGCAGCGGAATAGAGGCTTGATCGTTCAAGGAGGATCGAAATAGGCTCTAGATACCATGTTGAAGTTGTGAGATTTTAGAGAAAAGGAGGAGAGAAAATAATAAGGGTTTGAATATTATTGATAATAGTTTAATGCTGAATTGATTACAATAGACTCAATACTAATCTCTATTTATAGAGAAACATAGACTAAATCCTAAATTAGAAATAAATCATAATAATAATAAGAGATATTCTAAGATTCTCTATGATTATAAATTGATCATAGAAAATAACTCAAGATACTCTAAAATAATATAAAAGATATTATTAGATATTTTCTAATATTCTAACAGATGACAATACTTAGGTTACTTGCTAAAACAAAAATTTGAAATCAGTTGTGTTTGTACTGTTCTTTTCCATGATAAAAAACCAATTTGGAGTGAGTATTAAGAGGATTAGGTTTGATAATGCAAAAAATTACTTTAATCAAGGATTTAATTCTTTCTGTCAAAAGGAAGGCATTATTCATGTGATTGTTGAGAGGAAAAATGGACACTTGTTAGATCAAACTCGAGCAACTTTATTTCAAAATAAAGTTTTCAAGAAATTTTGGGAAGATGTAGTTTTAACTGCATCATATCTCATAAACCGATTACCTTTTAGTGTCATTGCCTTCAAAATTCTCATGGAGGCCATGTCCTCGTTCTACCCTATTGTGTTCACTAGTAGTAATCTTACTCCCAAAATATTTGGGTGTGCATCGTTTGTCCATATTCATAGTGATAAGAGAAGGAAACTTGATCCTAGAACCTTAAATGTGTCTTTATCGGGTATTCTTCCACCCAAAAGGGCTACAAATGTTATCATCAACCATCCTAAAAATTCTCTGTCTCCTGAGATGTCGCCTTCCATGAACAAGAAAGTTTATTTGGTCAAACTCATCTTTAGGGGGAGAATACAAGTAAGGAAGATGAGTCTCTTCTACTTCCTGAGTTGATTCTTGAACAAGAAATTGAGATTGACATTGATTTTGAAAAAGATAGAAATGATAATGCTGAGATTGAGATTGATTATGAAGAAGATGAAAATGGTGACACTAATGCAAGATATTGGAAAAATCTAGTATATGCAAGAAGAACAAAGGTCATTAGTGAATCTATTCACATCCATGACTCCAATTTGACCTTACATGAGGTAACTTTCCTTAACGCTTCAAAATCTAGTGATCCATTCTATGAATCTTCTTTTACACAGGAATTAGAATCCAACACACGACCAACTTTTGATGACCTTCATATCCTAGTTGCCCTTAGGAAGAATACTAGGACATGTACCAATAAATCACTCTACCCTTTATCCAACTACCTATGCTTTGAACAATTTTTGTCTACCCATAAAGCCTTTCCCACAAGCCTGGACACTACCACTATACCTACCTCTCCATCACTATACCTACCTCTCTATGTGAAGCATTGTCTAACAGGAAATGGAAACAAGCCATGGACTTGGAAATGGAAGCACAAGACAAGAATGGTACTCTGCATTTGGTCCCTCTACCAAATGGAAAAAACTGTAGGATGCAAGTGGGTATACACTGTAAAGTACAAGGCTGATGGGTCTATTAATGGGTACAAAACAAAGTTGGTAGCTAAAGGATTTACTCAAACGTAAAAGTGTTGATTACTTGAAAATATTTGCTCTGATTACAAAATTGAATACTATTAGGGTGATATTATCTCTAGCAGCTAATTATAGTTGGAACTTGCACCAATTTGATTAAAAAGTGCATTCCTCCATAGAGATCTAGAATAAAAGATTTATACGGACTTACCCATGGATACAGTAAGCATATTGTTGCCAACACCGCTTGTAAGCTAAAAAAGATTTTATACGGGCTTAAACAATCGCCACGAGCTTGGTTTGGGAGGTTTGCTAGAGTCATGGGGGTCTAGGCTTCAAACAAAGCCAAGAAGATCATACCCTCTTTATCAAACACTCTGAGTCAGGGGGAGAATAGTGTTATTAGTATATGTGAACGACATTATAGTGAGCGGTGATGATGAAAAGGAGAAACAACTGTTATAACACAACATAGCCAAGGAATTTGAGATTAAAACCTTGGGAAAATGGAAGTTTTTCTTGGGAATTGAAGTGGCTCACTCTAAGGAAGGGATTTTCATATCCCAACAAAAATACATCACAGATCTTTTGCAAGAAACGGGCAAGACAACATGCAAGCCAACGAGTATATCAATCGATCCAAATTTGAAGTTGGGAAATGTAGAAGAGGACGTTGCAGTTAACAAGGTAATGTACCAAAGATTAGTTGGAAGACTCATATATTTGTCACATACTAGACCTACTATTGCCTTTGCTCTAAGCCTAGTTAGTCAATTCATGCACCAACCGAAAGAGATACACTTGCAAGCTGCACTCAAAATCGTGCTATATTTGAAAGGAACTTAGGAAGAGGAATTTTGTTTAGACGAACTGAAAATGTGGATCTTGAAGTATATATTGATGCTAACTATGTAGAGTCAATTGTAGATAGAAGGTCAATCACATGATATTGCACTTTCCTATGTGGGAATCTTGTGATTTGGAAGAGTAAGAAACAAAATGTGGTATCTAGATCCAGTGATGAAGCAAAATTTAAGGCAATGGCACAAGGGTTATGCAAGTTATTGTGGTTGAAGATCGTTTTGGAGGACTTGAAGATAAAGTAGGATAAACCAATGGAACTCTATTGTGATAATAAATCTGCTATTAGCATAGCGCATAATCTAGTGTAGCATGGCACAACCAAGCATATTGAAGTCGACAAACATTTTATCAAAGAAAAACTCAATAGTAGCCTAATTTGCACTCCATATGTCTCCTCCCAAGACAACCCTGTAGATCTTCTAACTAAAAAGTTAAACAACAATAACTTTGAAATAATTGTATCCATGTGGAGAATGGAGAACGCCTATTTACCAGTTTGAGGGGGAGTGTCAAAATCTGGATTCGGTTGTATATGAGTACTATTAGGGATTTAGTTATATATGAATACTAATAGGGATTTGGTTGTATAGTAATCTAATATATATATATATATATATATGTATACGGTGTATTGTCAACATATTTTTATCCTAATTCTTGATATAACCATTTCCTTTAGTTTTTGGATCACGTGACACATGTTCTTTTCTCTAACCAATTTGTTGACCCCACTTTGATGACATGAAATTTCTTCTATCGGTATCATAACAACATATGTCATGTTTGCTTTTTGTATGGGGAAGGTTGCCAAATCACGTTTGGGCAAAAGCTACTCACCTTTAAGATGGACCTTGGTCCCTTCATAGCAATATTTGTGTTTCTCAGTCACATGACGGTTTAACATTAGCATGTTTGCTCAAGGAAAAGACGAGGGTCTGGATGCTTATTGTGGATTCCAAGTGTACTCACCGTGGAAACCTGCACTCATGCAACTATATCTTAAAAAATAGTTAATCTTATAGCAATAAGCCTCTTGGGTGCCACCTGTTGTTAGTGAGGGTGTATGGGAATTTGATTGATGTCCTAAAGTTCAAGTTGTCTATGCAATTTAGAAGCATTGAAGTGGAAAGTGAAGAGGTAGGTTTATTGGATTGGATTGTGACCATAACCCTATAAGATCGTAACTTTTAAATTTAATTAATCATTGAAGGAGATCATTATAACTGTCAATTTACAAGAGAGAAAACTCTTGCAGGTTGGTGACTTTGCTTTTGATAATCGAGCAGGAATCAGTAGGACATTGCATCGGATCAGTGCTATTAGAAATCGCAAGAGCGCAATTATTGGTCTTACTTGTCGTGTTGGTAGGGCTATTTCAGGAAGTGCTACACTGTTGCAAGATTTGGTTCAAGATGGGGCTTCTTTGTTGCTCATCGGGCCTCCAGGTGTAGGCAAAACTACAATCATTAGGTCAGTTATTATTTTTCCCTTACTAGTTGTCAAGTTAAATATATAATGAACAGTTAGTTTAAAGTTTTAAATTGCGGTCCGCAGTGATTACTGTTACAATGTCAAGATTTTTCGGTCCATAATTATTGCAACATTTATCCATGACTTTCTGTGATGTCAAAGACCGCTATGTGGTGGTGACTATAGTTTAAAACCTTTAGTTACTTACCTCACTAGATTAAAGAAGTTACTTACCTCACTAAAGTGTACCGAAAATATGGTTCCTTCCTTTTCTTGGTTCTTGTGTGAATATTTTGGTACCTATTCTATCTTTTATTGAAACTTCATTCTCATTAGTAAACTATGCTTTTGTAAAAAACATGTTTTCTCGTTGTTCTCTAATTAAGAAGTTCATTTTTCTTTCTTTCTTTATCTCCTCCCCACTATCAAGGTTATGATTGTTGCAGTTCTCTATTCTTTGGGACCATGTTTGCTCCTGGTCATTAACTAAAACTGATATTTATCTGTTTTATTTTTTGGTGTTGTATTAATTTTGTACTTGCAGATTTCATAAGAGTAGGGAATTGTCAGGATGCAACTTGTTAATTTTGATTTGATTACATTAATATTATGTTCTTTTCCCAATTTTCAAATTCGACATATTGCCTGTTCTATTATTTTCAGGGAAATAGCTCGGATGCTGGCAAATGATTACAAGAAGCGTGTGATGATTGTTGACACCTCCAATGAGATTGGGGGTGATGGTGATATACCTCATGCGGGAATAGGCAGTGCTCGACGCATGCAAGTTCCCAACTCCGATATTCAACATAAGGTATTGGCTGCATTTGCAAGAGCTTTGCCTCTTGGTTATTTAGAGTGTAGAGTGTTACAAACTTACAATAAAATCAGCGTGCAATGTTGATAGAAATCGAAATTAGGAGATACAGAAAACAATATTATTGATTGAAAATAGATGTATTCTGATAGGACCCTGAGTATTGGGCGACTTCGCCCAATAGAGAGATTGTTTAGAAAATAAGAGTTAGCTAGTATATTCCCTGATTTTATGGGATTCTGTTACAGATTTCTGTTATAAAAGAGAGGGAAGGGTAGTTAGAAAATCATTCAGAAATATTGTTAGAGTTGGTTAGGAGCTTAGCTCTGGAATAGAAGTCTTTTACTCTGGTTTATCACCTGCGTTTGGTTATTTTCCATTGTGTGAGCCTTTGAGCTCAGTCTTTTGCATTCAATAATATACAGTTTGTTATCTTGAATTTTTGGTTTTTATCAATGGTCTGACTTGCTGGATTATCGAGAGGAGCTAGTGAAGTCGCAATTTCAGTCATGTAACTGGAAATGTCGAAACGATTGGATGCGTTGGAAGTGACAATGTCTGCAATCGAAAGCTCCTTGCCACAGAAGATGGTCGAAGTTCGTCAAATCATGATGAGAGTTTGCAAAACTGCGAGATCGTCGTTTTTTAAGAGGTGCTCATTCTTTCTCTTATATTGAGGATTCAGTTTCTGAATCTAATGAAGAGCCAAAACAGACCCAAGAAAAGGAGATGAGGAAAACAGAAATCAGAGAGGCGAGTCTGAAAAATAACTCTTCGGTTGTGGTCGATACACCACTGCCGTTGTTGCTGGAAACCGCTCTGTTCACGGTGGCCATGAAAAAGGTAGCAGAGGCGAGCAAAAAGGAGGAAGAGACAAAGGTGATGGAGATCCGACGTGAAGACGGAAACAAAATCATCACCAATGCTGCAGTGTTCGCAGCACCGGTCGGCAGCTCAGCAAGCTTCTCCGGCGCACGCACCTCAGTCTGCACTTCGCTCATCTCCGGTGCGCGCTGCTCACTTCTACAGTGCGCATGGTGCCGTCTTTTCCAGGTAAGGTCACAAGTTTGTACAGATTTTTAATGATAAACAAGGGCTAGCTGAGGTTCAGAAAAAGAATCATCTTCCTCAAGCCATTTCACAGTCCAAGGAGGATAGATCTTCAGATACCACAAATCTTTTTCTTGTTGATGTTGCTGCAGAAGCTAGATATGCATTTGAGAAAATGAGGACAATGAATGTTGTTTTAGGTCTTTAACACTCCCTGATATAATGTTGACCGATTGTTTGGGGCCCAAAAATATGGAACTGAGTCTTCGAATTCATGAGGAACTTATTGCAGTTGTGGCTGAAGGACAGCCTGCAGATGTGGTGGTTTCTCATGTTCTGAAGCAAATATTGTCCAAGGAAACAAACTATCTTCCTAAAGGTCAATGACTTGGGTGGTACTTCTTTAATGAAACTAAAGACTACAATAGCAAAAACAGTTCGAAATTGCAGGTGGAGCATGAATTATGTATTGAGAAAGTATATATTATAGGGTCATTCATGACTTATTTTGATATGAAAATTTTCTCATTTCTATCATCAAGGCTGATTGGTTTATTCTTCAACGTTCGGATGACGAAACTAAAGCTTGTTATTGGCCTGGGGGGTATCATGTCATTATATTCATCAGCTTTGATTATACCTTGGTACCTAGGAGAACTCAATTTTCATATGGCTGCTACAGCTTGTGACAACCACTGGAGTGGTTTACTCTTTTTCTATGGGTTGCTCAACGTTGTGTTTGATAAATGAAGGTTTTTGATGTAGAGGAAAGATTTGGCAGCTAGGGATGCATACTTCAGCCTTGAGGACAAGGCTGCTTTTCAAGGGGTCGGTAGTGATAGGCTGTTACAGATTTCTGTTATAAAAGAGAGGGAAGGGTAGTTAGAAAATCATTCAGAAGTATTGTTAGAGTTGGTTAGGAGCTTAGCCGTGGAACATTAGAGATAATATATAGCCCACCTTTTGTGTTGTGCAATCACATGCTTCTTCTGAAGTCTCGCTAAAGGGATTTCATCAATAGGTTGGATTTGACTTCACTGAAACATTCTCTCCCGTAGTAAAACCTGTCACTGCTCGTACTGTTCTTGCTATTGTTGGAGACTGCAATAGTGTATTAGAAGAAGTGGACATGGTGCAACCTCCAGGTTTTGAGGCCCAAGACAAAACATTGGTGTGTAAGTTTAACGAAGCATTATATGGCCTAAAACAGGCCCCAAGGGCCTGGTTTGGCCCATTCTTGGTCTATGAGCCAAACCTGGTACCTAAGATACACATCTTGGGATTTCTTCCCCATTGTTGCAACAATAATTTTCTTCAGAGTTTGATGTGATTAAAATTAGAAAATGAGGGATATGATTTGCATTATTGTTTCAAGCAATAGTTGGAAGTTCAATTTTAGTCTCATACTGCTCCAAGATTAGTTCTGAATTCTGTTATAAAATTTTGACCTTTTACAGTGATTACCAAAATTACTCCCAAGCATAAAACTCATTCTCTCAAATGAACTATTTCAAAATTACTTATTCCCTATTACATTCCACCCATATTTGTTTTAACACCAATCACACAAATCTGCACTGAGCTTTCCAAACCTTGTAATATATACCAGAATGATCAACCAAACAGAATTTAACTTGATTAGTTTTCCTATGTTTATTGTATTATTCAGGTATTGATAGAGGCAGTTGAAAACCACATGCCACAAGTGATTGTTATTGATGAAATTGGTACAAAACTTGAAGCAATGGCCGCAAGTACAATTGCACAGCGTGGGATCCAGCTTGTCGCCACCGCTCACGGAATCACAATTGAGAATCTAATAATGAATCCTTCCTTAGAGATGCTTGTCGGAGGAATACAGGTGAGGTACACTTACATCTTAAGCAAGATTCCAAGTTCTTTTTTTTTGTTTGGTAGGTCACATATAATTAAGATTAGAATATTGCTAGCAACACACATTTTAACACACTCTTGTATTGGTTAAAATTTATGAGTCCCAACAAATTTAGATGGGATCCACACAATTTGGTGGGACCCATGTGAATTTCAACCGATAAAAGAGAGTGCATGTGTTAAAGTGTATTGTTAGCACTCCTCTTACGATTATATATTTGAACTTTTGTTTGATCTAAAGTGGCTCATTGTTGTTGATGGTAGAAGGCAAAAATTCCACCAAATAAACACACCATTATGGCTTATGATGCTGCCATGGCGATTATCCTTTAAAATTTTCCTATGGAGTTTGTCAAATGTAAAGCGTTCGACCATGGTGGCACCATGGTTGCCATTTAACAACTTGGATGTGGCCATAAATCAATGAAAAGGGGAGATTATGCCCTTTATTGTGTTTGTGTAGTCTCTAATGGATTAATGGCACGAGAATTAGAATGACATGGGTTCTGGCAGGTGTTTGATTACACAAGAATTAGAATGCCCTTTATTGTACTGTTACTCCCTCTGATTAAACTGAATTTACTAGTAGTTGTTTGCCTTATTGTGTTGAGGCACATTATTATAAGTGTGTGTGACAAGGAATAACTATAAAATATGCTAGGAAGCTTTATTTTTTGGCTGTTAATGACTTGAATATATGAAATAAAATGAACAGTGGCAATCAAATCCACAATTGCTTAATAGAGGAGGTAGCATTACAAATTAGATACAAATGTCATTTAGCTAAACATTTTTCATATTTAGAATTGTCAATCTTGAGTCCTCCTTCTCAGTAAATATTATTTCCTTAGTTGAGTTGAAAGTGTTGCTGAATTTCGGATAAAAACAGGAATGTACTTCTCAAGATTAATCTTTCCATTATTTAAGTTATTCATTTTTAAGTGTATGTAGTATTAGACTATTAGTGATCTGTTACTTTCTATGTTTGTGAGACAGTTCATGTTAGGGTATAGCATATATGATGTTTAGAGTTTGTTAGTGGAAGTTATTAGTAAGTAGGTGAGTTTGTTAGTAGAAGTTATTAGTAAGTAAGTGAGTTTGTTAGGTGGTTGACGGTTGTTAAGAGCTGTTACTTTGATTATTTTAGTTAGGGAAAACGGCTTGATGCCTTTCTTCATTCCTTCTCCACTATAAATAGTACATGAGCAATTATAGACATTTACAACTCATAATTATAATATTGTATTTGCTTGATTTTGCAATTCTAAATTAGGAAACTAAATATATACAATTAATCATTGATTAACAATGTTTAAAAAGCCTTCAAATAGCCCTCAATTGGTAGAAGAGGGATAGTTTTAAAGGATTAAGTTGGGACTAGAGATTAGAGAATTCTCTAGTGTGAAAGGAGAGTGCTCTGTTGGGGTAACCTTGTGTGAAAGATTATCATCTTCATTGTTAACCTTTTGTGCCGTTTCGCTCAACCTCTCTAGGGGACTAAAAAATACTTCATTTGTTTATAATTTTTATCCTTATTCATTTGAGTTTGTTTTGCACCATTATTCTAGGAATTCATTCTTGTTCAAAGAAAGGATCCTAAGAATTAGGTCGATATGCCGCTCCTCGCCACGGATAATCGAGTGGCTGCATTGGAGTGTTCGGCCAACAACCACACTGTCAAGAATTAGATGACTAAAATGTAGCCTGAGATAAAAGAAATACAAAAGGTGCTAATAGAAATTAAGGACATCCTTCTGAACTGATGGTTGGAGAAGGCTAAGGGAACAAGAAACCGGTCATAGAAGATGGTGGAGATCATGTGTATGATGTAGAAGGAATTAAGGGATGGATAAACAAAAGCAAGATAATGAGAAAATAATGGATTCTTGGGAGCAAGAAGACATAAGTAAAAATGACCTTGTGGAAATCAAGAATCACTGGTTGATGGCAACATAGTGTGTGGGAAGCGGTCAGCTTCTTTGTGAGATGAAGAAGAGTGACAAGGTAGGTCATAATGGGTCGTTTTCAGCAGAGGCAGAATGGCACCACTCGTATAAAATTGACATAGGGGTTTCATGCTAGCTATTTACCCAATGCCAACATTGGGGCAGTTGTACTCGAGAGTTTGTGCAAAACTACGAAACTGGTGAAGCCTGTTATTCATCATTTCAAATATCATGAAGTCTTTAACTTCTCAAAATTGCGATCCTGGGGGAATGAATTTTGTTTTCAACACACAAGCAAAATGAAGAACTTTTTCTTAAATTGCAATCTTAAGAACAAAGTTGTTAGGTGGTTGTTAAGAGTTGTTATTTTGGTTATTCATAGAAAGTCATTAAATACTCCACGAAATGTTCTATTCTTTGAAAAAACTAATGATAATAATGTGGCTATATTCATTGATTCATAGTTTAGAGCAATGTCCCAAGGAATTTGTGATGGTATGTGGATTCATTGAGTTCTAAAGGAAATGAAAATGGTAGTGGAGCTCCCATTGAAATTATATTGTGACAACAAGGCTACAATAAGCATAGTTCAAATCTTGTTCAACATGATCAAACAAAACATATTGAAATTGATTGTTACTTTATAAAAGAAAAGATAGATTATGAAATTCTCTACTTGCCACCTGTACCTTCAAATCAATAGACAACTGACATCTTAACCAAGAACTTAGCAAAACTAAATGTTGAGCATTTGATGAGCAAGTTAGCAAGAATAAGTGTTGAGCATTTGATGAGCAAGACTAATCTCCAAATACAGCTCCTCCTCCATGCAAGGATACCTTTTTGACATCAAACTGGATAGCCAAAGATAGTAAGATTCAAAAAGTATTCATCTTCGCCACTAGAACAAACGTGGAACAAATATCTTCTCATAATCAATGTCATATGTCTAATCGTATCCTATTGCCTCCATCCTGGCCTTGTATCATTCAAAAGTATCATCTAATTTGTGCTTGATTGTATAGATACATTTGCATCCAACGACTTTCTTGCTTCCTTGCCTCTCAACAATCTCCCGTGTCTCATTTCTTTCTTGCCTTCTTGAGTAGATGGTGGGATTCTCACCCAGTCAATAACTGCAATAAAACTTTGATGTGGTAGGGAAAGATGCTTACAGGAGACAATAGACCTGTTTCCTTTTCTCAAAGCAACAGGTAAATCATCTAGATCAGTATCACAAGTATTAGAAAATTGCCAATAAAAGGATTATTTTAAGTACTAACCTCTGGCTCTGGAAATTGAAGTTGTTTTAGGAGTCGATTGGAGTGCGGAAAACACTTTCTCACCCGTTTGTTCATTTGACAAATAGTACAACCCCCCCTATTCCTTAGCAATTCCATTGTAAGATCCTAAAAAATACGATGAGAATGACTGCATAGTTTTGGAGTATTCGGATTTCATAGATTTTAATCAACAAGCCATTGTCTCTCTTTTCTCTTTCCTATGTTAATTGTATGTGTATTATGCTTTCTGCAGAAATATAAGTGAAACTATTCTCCCTATTGTATGTATATTTATTCTATTTTATTATATCATATCTACTATCACTTTAGAGCGTGACACTCGGGGATGAAGAGGCTAGCCGTAGAGGCGTTCAGAAGACAGTACTGGAGAGGAAAGGCCCATCAACGTTTAGTTGCGCAGTAGAGATTATTTCAAAGACACAGTTGCGCATTCACCGAAGCCTTGAAGCAACTGTAGATGCTATTCTTTCGGGTAAGTTGCCACCCTATTAAAATATATATTGCAGTAGATTGATATAAGTATGCCCTCTTGGTTTGTTGGTGTAGGTCGTTTTCCAAATGTGGAAGTGCGCAAGATGAAGTCTCAAGAGCAGGAAGAGATTTTACAAAAGGGACCTGTTTTTGACAGCACTCTCGAAAATGCTAGTGAAATTATGCTTGATGATGCTCTAGAAAGGGCTGATGTCCAAACCCGGCAAAAAGAATCACCTTTGATGTTGCCTATTAACATGGTAGAGGATTCCTCTGAGCACAAATTGCCACTTCGCCTATTTTGTTATGGGGTAAGACATCATCACTCAACAGCTGAGTCTAATAAATGAAATAAAGATCGGTATTATCACCAACAGTTTTTTCTGCTTGTCTGCTGTGTTTTACTTAATTCTATCAATTTTTATGTACTTATAAGGCTGAGATAAGTTTGATTTATCATATTGATACACACTTCACTCTTGCTAATATAACTCTAGTGAGGGTGTAGGACGCAAAGAGAGAAAAAAAAAATTAAAGAAGGACCAATTTGAAGGGAGTCCTTGCCTTACATGTTTAGCTTCTTTATTTTATGCCTTAAACATTTTGTCCCCAAATAATGGAAAATTTTTATTTAGCCCCTGAAAAAGTTTTCGTCTTATTTTGGTCTCTCATTTCTGTAAATGGGTCATTTCTGGTCCTTATAGGCTTAAGTTATTTTGAAAGATTGCTTTAGAGACTGTGGAGGGGGACGCCAGCAAGTCATACAATTATGAATTGATAAGAATGAATCATAGAAATACCTGCAAGGTAGAATTACAGATAAAATTAGATTGACAGATTTAGCAAAAGGGGCCAAAGTTGGTAAAATTTTATAAATGAGACGACAATTAAAATATTTTGGGGGAGTGAGAGCATGTTTTAAGTTTTTTTTTTTTTTTTCAATATTTTCTAGTGCATTTTGCTTTATATTTGAAGTTAACAGTCATAAACACTGTTTATTATAGGCTTAGATATCTTTTTTGTCTCCAAAAATGTATAATTTTTTTGCTTTTGTTTTAAATTATTTGTATTTTGTCCTAGCAAATATATCACTTTTTCCATTTGTTCTCTGTTCTATTTTAGTCCATTTGATATTTGTTCATTTTGAAATTAATTCCTGTAATATGTAAACCTTATTGATATTATATGATCCAGATTTTAGGAACTATATCATTATGTGAACCTTATTGATATTATATGATCCAGATTTTAGGAACTATATCAATTTGTGTCAGATATTAGAGGGACCAAATTTACTATGAATAATAGTGTCATGCTTTCACTGTTTTTCTATTTTATAGTTCTTCATTAGCTGATTAACTTACACAGACTGGTCAGTAATTCTAGATTTTAGAGGCAACTGTTATTCAAGCAATTAAACAGTTGAAAATGAATGTTGCGGCCCTTCAATTGACTGATAATATTAGTGAGGCGAACGCTTTACTTTCCTTGCAATCAAAGCTTAAGAAGAATTCCAGGATCCAAGCTGCCTTTAAATCTCATGATATTCCCATTTACGTGACAAAGGTAATAATTATCTAAAATTGTTGTTATTTTTGCAGCTACACTTGTCAAAATTGTTTGCTAAACTATTATTTTTTCCGCTCTAGACAAGTTCGTTGGAGCATGTAACAAAAGCCATTCGAGCATTGCTAAGTGATTATGAAGATGGTTTAATTGTTTTTGGATCAATTGATAAGATAAAAGATTCGGAGAAGGCTGATGCTTTGGAGGTAATATATATTTTGTAGTTTTGAATTATTTCTATCCACTATTCATTTTGGTTTATTATTAAAATCCCGAAGCTGTCTGAGAAACACAGAAATCGATTCAGTGACAAAATCATTGTACCACGGTATCTTTGCTCGCTATTTTAGCTTCATACCTTGAGTGGGAGTTTTGTATCTGGAAATATAGCAGATATATAAATTAAGCATGCTTTGGAGGTAATATAGATATTTTAGTTATGATGTATTTCTATCCACTATTCCTTTTGGTTTTTGATTGAACTGATCCATGCTTCATGCTTAAAATCGCGAAGCCATCTGAGAAGTACGTGGCCAAGTCTTTAATTTAGCTCTATACATATGGAAATAGATTCAGTAACAAATCATTTTGGATGTTTGGTATTCTGAATGGTATGAGGATACCTCGAGCTAAACAGTAAACATTTATCTGAGTGGTAAAATCAGTAGTTTTCTGGTTGGGATACTAGAATAATGGTGGCAACTGGCAAGGATCGTATTGCTGACCGCTGAGTTGCACTCAGCAGTTAACTGAGTAAAGGTGACTTTAATTTGAAAATAGAGTAGCAAAAATTGACTGAGATGGCAGATGCAACAGGCTTAATGTAATTGTGGTAAAGCAGTGATCGAGACGATGGCAAGGGTAGCAGCAACCATATTGAGTGATTGGTTCCCCTGCTTGGGAGTTTGAAAGGGAGGAAAAGAGAGGGCTTTGAGGGGAAGGAAAGAGAGAGAAATTGAGATAAATCTTTTAACTTTTTAGAGAGTGATTTGATATAGAATGATAAAACAATGCTTAATGTTTAATATGTTTTTAATTTTTAGAGTATTCTAACAACATGAAAAGGATTTGAAAAATTTACTAAAACCTCCAAAATCCTCCTCCAATATATTTTGAGTCCCTCAAAAGTTGAAGGATTTTGTATTATAAAGAAAAATAAATTCCTCAAAGCCCCTCCTAAATCTCTTCTTCTCTTTCATTTTCTCTTGGACTGTCAAACATAGCCTAAGTTGAGTTGGGTGCCATCTCTGCTATGGTGGTAACAACGAGGGTAAATGGCCACACCATAATGACAAAGTAATTATGACGTGAAGGAAGTCCAACTGCCTCTTTTCCTTTCTTTCTGTGAAGTCCATATATGATGTTTCATAACTTATATTCTGACATGAAGGAAAGTGTAATTAATATATACATTGCCAAAATGTTTGCTGTAGTCTTCAGCTTGAAGTAGAAGCTCAATACGCACCTGTAATAATCTTACAACTGAAATTGTATCTAAACTCATGATTATATTCACATTTCAGGAGGCAAGAATGGCTATAGAGCATGTAGTAATTCCTAAAGGAGAACCTGTGGATTTACTCCCAAGGTCATATCAGGTAGTATCACTTCAGCTAGACCTTGTCCGTAGCTATCAACTAGAGGCGAGGAGAATCTGTGGAGAGTCAGATGTATATCATCTGCGCATTCTGCCATCCCACTATGAGACTGATGAAAAGAAAACTAGTGAGTCTTCTGAGTTTGATGGTGAATTTGATGATTTTGCGTCCTCCAATGGCAGTACCAATGGCTCAATGAACAACTTGGATAGATTGCCTTTACTGCCTGAGTAGTTAATAAGTTCACTTAATTGCATATGTTCCTCTTACAACAAAACATGCCTATGGAACTTCCGTAGGTGCTGTTTTGTATTTAGTAAATGGACAACACAACACTCGTGGCAAAAAGTCTACTTTCCTTAAGGCATATTTTCTCTTACATTTCATCCACCTTATACTGCATAAAAAAACTAAAATGAAAAACTATGTATGGAACACAATCATCTCTTTAACAAAAAAAGGAATCCCTGCTTTAAGTCCCATCAAACTTTGTATAGAGTACAATCATCTTTTCAAAAAAAAAAAAAAAAATCAGAATCCAAAACCCTCTACAAAACTATGTAGGAATGAATACATACCTTTGATAGTTACTAAGTAATACAATAAGATTGTCCCATTCCTTTAGTAAAGAACTTCAATGAAGAGTATGATACAACATAGGAGGAAAAAAGTTAAACCACAACAAAATTTAAAAAGCAAAAGAGTTAGGATTTCAAATAAAAATTGAGTCCTTTAAGTTTTGAAGCATAGACTAAGT
Source organism: Cicer bijugum (assembly GCA_037974875.1). Taxonomy (NCBI): domain Eukaryota; kingdom Viridiplantae; phylum Streptophyta; class Magnoliopsida; order Fabales; family Fabaceae; genus Cicer; species Cicer bijugum. The sequence continues at coordinate 1,358,394 of JBBPBT010000850.1, read as the reverse complement.
AATTAATGAAAGAAGAAAACTCACCGTTGAAGAAGAAGACCACGACAGCAGGAGGACGAACCCTGTTTGCAGTAAAAAAAGAGGAAACTAAGAACGGGAAATAAGAAATATGAAAGAGGAAAATGAATACGAAAATGATCATTACCACGGAATGTGAATGTTTGGTCAGATGAATGATCTCATAGTAGAGAACGCCAAAATAGTTACCATTTTTCTGATTCATGAACGTTGCGGATTGTGGTAGCTTGAAGAATGAATGGAAAACAAAATACTCCTTGGAGAAGAAAGAGAAGAGAAAATTTGAATGGAAGTGTCTCTTATTATATTTTCAAAATACAGTAGTTTACAACTATTTTTGCTATGTCTTGAGAGTTGGGCACCGCATTTTGTATTTTTTTTTGTTTGAGATGGAAAAGGAAGGTTTGGGATCTACAGATAAAGGGATGAGGTGTGGTAAATTAAATATTATTATATATTTGTGGAGAATGAATGCAGGAAGTGTTTTTGATTAATATGGCAAAAACTATAAATTAGTGTGATGATGCATTGATACGGTGAGTGAGTGACATCTCATCGAGTGAGACCTAAAACAAGGAATAAAGTGTATATTATTAAAATTATGTTTATTTTTTTTTAAAAGTAACAAATCTTAATTTATTATATAATACATATAATAAATACACTTTTAATTCCTTACAAAAAGAAATAGTTTATTTTTTATAAAATTATTTATTTTATTATTCTTTCATATATAAAAAGAGCTTATTTTATTGAGCTTACATGTTTAATTTTTGTTGTTGAAGTGTTACATGTATATTGTGCTTAAATGTTAATTATAATAAAATTGTGGCAAATTTTAATATGAATTAGTATTAAAAAATATTTTAATATGTGCTTGCATGTTTAATATAAATTAGTATGTAAAAATATTTAAAATTTTAAATATCACAAAAGACTCTTAAAAATAACTATTATATTTTTTTTTC
>JBBPBT010000850.1:1334876-1349424 GCA_037974875.1 Cicer bijugum | reverse complement strand
AAAATAAAATATTGTAAATAACTTATAAAATAATTTATAAATTTATTGTAAATAATTATAAAATAATTTTCAAATAATATTATCAAATAGATTTTTCAGGAAATGTAAAGTTGATTAATGCAGAAAAAAAAAAACCGTATTGAGTAGTAATGTAGATTTAATGTGAATGATTTAAGCAAATTTAGTGAATAATAATATGACGTTATAAAATAATAATGTGGAATTAATTTAAAAATTAAGTAAAAGTTAAGAAATAATATTTAAAAAGGAGATATAATATAAAATAGTGAATGATGTATATCATTTAGAGAAAAACAATTTAGAAAGTGAGTAGAAGCTCTATGGAGACGTACACGTAAGCTTTTCAGCCTACGTGGAAAATGTTTGCATACATGGGAAATGTTTGTATACGTGGAGAAAATAGTGTGAGGTGGCAGTGGAGTCTTCTGTTTTAAATATATAATAGATGCGGTTATATTGATAACTAAATTAAGAAAAACTAAAAAAAATATAAAAGATGTCATGTACTTAGCGTTTTATCTTCTCGTTCCCATATTCTATGTGCTGTAAACCTCCACCTTCTATTCCTAACCTTTATATCGTTATTGTAAAGCACTTATAACCTTGATTCTGATTTCCTGCCTTTCTTCTAACGGCGACTTCATAATCCGTTGACGTTTTATCATCACCACTTCATCAATTCATTAAGACAAGTTTGATTCTCAAGTTAAATTACATATTAGTTTTACATCTTTCATTTTTTTTTATAATTTGTGTGTGAACAGAATAGGGAGCAAAATAATAGTATTTTATGTAGAAAGGTAGACAAATAAGGGGTAAACTTTACAAATGCAATATTCTTTGTATTATAGGCAGTAGACATGTATATCTTGCTATTGAAACAGAACAAAACAATTGAAAAATATAAAATATTACTGAATATCATTTATCTTCATGATTTCACCGAACTTGTATCTCAAATAAGAAAAGTAGAGTGGTATGACTTGAATCTTTAATAGATTAAACGAACTATTATTCCTGAAGTAATAGCTCTTATAATCTTTAAGAGATTAAAGAAACCATTATTCCTGAAGTAATAGGTCTTATCATTAATGCACATGGAAATTAAATAGATTAAACTAATATACTTGAAAGTGACATATTTAAACTATTTCAATTGGAAGTGTCCCAATTAAAATACTTCAATTATTTTATAAATTTCACATGTACTTAGATATTCACAAAATAATAACAATAAGGAAGAAAAAAATAGTATAGTATTAGATTATTCTTAGCTATTATGATTAAACTATTAGAGTTTAAGTTGGAACATGGTGGAACTAGTTTTTTTTTTTCTTCCATTGAAAGATATTATAGAGTTGTGTATGGATAAAGAAGAGATATGCATCACCATTTTATAAGTTTGGCTAACGTAAGTATGTTTTATTGGTAATTTATAAATTTTGCTAAATTACGAATTTCATTTATAATGAAAATTAAGTTTCATATCTTAAGTATATACATCGCCATTGTATTGACTTAGAAAAGAGTAAAGTGTATGGATTTATTGATCTAAGTTTCATCTAAAGTGAAAACGATTCAACTAATGCTCAAGTCCACATTCAAAAGAAGTTGTACAAGAAAAAAAAAACTTGTTACCTAGCACCTTATCTCATAAAGTATTTTCTATTATAGTTATCACTTATAATAAAGAAATTGAATATAACATATATTTAATTGTTTATTGTAGTTGTCATTGACAATTGCTTAATATTATTAATCCTAAGGAACTTAATGTAGTCTTTATATGATTATTGGGAAGGAAGCTAGATAAAAAAAAATGTCATATTGTTGATTTGTAAGTTTTTAATTTGTTTATATTGTTCAAAAGTATTGTAATATGTTTCATAACACAATTTTAATAATTATTTTTATTTTGTAGACCTTTTGAAGGTTATTATTGATGGTATGTATGACCTCAGTTTTATAGTAAAAATGCAGAATAATGCCTATTCTAACAATATGTGCAGCAGTTTAATAAATTTGAAATTTACTAAACACAAGATTAAACAAGGTCTCTAATAATCAATCCTAATGAACATCAAACAATATCAATTATTGTTTATATGGAGAAATGCATCAGAAACAATTATTATTCAAGATGTTGATTTTCATGCTATCATGCTAAGACAATTAATCATGTAAAACCACTTAACACAGAATGTTAATCATGCATTCAATCAAAATCAAAAACATAATAATTGCAGAAATTTAAACGAGATAAGGGAAAGAAAAGTGTACACAGATTTTTATACTGGTTCAACCGCCTCGTGACGGCCTACGTCCAGTCCTAAGATCGAATCTGATCTTAGCCTTTCCAATAAAATGTTTTAGAATCAGTTTACAGATTTTACACAGCGCCTCGCCTCAATCTTAAACTATTCTCCCTGTTTTATCTTTCCCTCCTTGAATTCTCGAGTTTAAATCCCATAAACTCTACCAAGAATCCAGTCAAGTGTCTTCTTGTTGACAGCCCTCAACCCGGAAGAACACCACCAGTAGCAACTGGATTTTCTCAACGTAGTTTGGTTACAAAAATGATTTACAGAAATTAGAAACAGAACAATTTTACAAAGTTCTTGAATTTTGTTCTTCTCAAAGCAGTCTTTCTCTCTTCAGTCTTTTTCAATCCTTATTGATCACAAATGTAGATTGTTCATGGCTGAAAAAGATGTTCAAAGTAATATCAGTATGAGAAAGTGTAATTGGTATATGATGTATACAAGTTATGATAGTTGTATGTTGTGTATATGTTTCATATTGTTGTATATTGTTATGAGAAGAAGAGAGTGAAAGCAATTTATATAGTTTCAGGAAAAACAACACATGAATCGATTTAATCAATCAATTCATTAAAGTTATAAAGCATACTAATCGATTTACTAAATCGATTTCGCGAATCTTGTTTTTCTTGAATCTTGAAACTGCATAAACTAATCGATTTATCTAATCGATTATTTTAAATGAGTTCTTCAGACTTGGATGAATGTTCATATTTGAATCGATGTGCCTAATCGATTTGAAATGTTTTGTTCCAACAACGAGATCAAAACAATCGATTTGCTCATTTGATTCAAACCTTCACATAGTCCTTAAGTCATCTCTGTTTCTAAAACTTTTGTACCAATCGCTTTAGTCAATCGATTTCACTGGTTACAAGAGCACAGTGATTTTCACAAATCGATTTGCCTAACCAATTTGACTAGTTACAGAGAGTTGGTTTAAATCAAGGTAATCGATGTGTCTAATCGATTTTGGACTTAAGTCTGAAGAACATTTTATCAGTTGGTTCATTCAATCGATTTACCAAGTCGATTGATGCCAAACTTATTTCAAAAGAAAAACTATTAATGGATTGTGCTAATCGATTGTGTATGTCCCAGACCAAGATTATTTTGAAACTTCTTTTATGAAATCGATTTGCCAAATCGATTTGTGAAACATTGGCTTGATTCTGTAACTCTCACAATCGATTGTGTTAATCGACTTTAACAATCCAAATAGCTTTATGATTGGAACAATCGATTTGCCACATCGATTAGGCCACAAAACAGCATGCCACTGACTTGCACAATTATTTTCAATAAAATGGCCAATCGATGTGTCTAATCGATTTTAGACAATCAGTTTAGACCTGTGATACGAACAATCGATTTGCCAAATCGATTAGACCACAAAACAGCATGCCACTGACTTGCACACTTAATTTCCAATAAATGTGCACATTGATTTGCCTAATCGACTGCTCGTTCACAAAATTCACAATTACATACAACACTATTACAAAATCAATTTTACTAATCGATTTGCTTAATGAATCTTCAAACTTTTGTTGATTTCTTGAGTTCCAAGCTACTGTCTCAAGTTTGTAGGGTTGAGTTGTTGTTCTTGAAATTTTTCTCAGTTCACAATGTCCAATTTATTTCATGAGGTATGTTTGTCAATAATATCAAAAATGGACTTATGTCTAACAATTATAGGTTGCTAGGTTTGAGAGTTAAACCGAAGATAACATGGAGTTTTTCTATTGTAAGTTGTTTACAAATAAATAACTTCATTTATAATGTTATAACAAATTTATGAATTTAACATTTTTTTTTTGAAATTTCAATTTTAGAGTCAGAGACAAGCTTCAAATTATGAGTGTGGCTATTAGGTCATGTTAAATATGTTGAACATTGTAACTGCTGGTATTATTGATTCATGGATTCAACTACATAAAGTTTTTACAAGTTGTTATTGATTGTGTTTTTTATTTTTATGTTCTTATGATAAAAAAAATTATAAGTTGTTATTGATTGTATTTTTTTTAATGTTCGTATGATAAAAATTAGGATTCAATCGATATTAATTGTTGTTTTTTTTTGTCAGATATTTGACGGCTCGAGATCATTTAATTCAGATCAAATTAAAGAAGTTCAAGAACGTTGTGTGGATTTTAATTTGGAATTAATTAAAGAAAATGATGGTGCTTGAATATATGTCTATTGAATATTGTTAAATGTGATTTTTGTAATTTTGTTAATCAACATCTAAATCATTTTTCGTCTTGTTAAGAGTAGTCATGAATCGGAGACATCTTTTTTGTACTCTATATTTTGTATGAACTTTTGATATTGTAGGTTTTGGTTATTAGATGGTTATTTAAAATTGTGGTTGAAAGTACAAAATTTTAATTTGAAATTTAATACGAAAATATTGTATGAATGTATGGTGCAGGAGCATAAAAAAAAGAGAAATTTATTTTAAAAAATAATTATTTTAACTATATATGTTATATCAGTTGATAAAAAACCGACTTAAAAAGATGATTTGTTGAACTGAATTTATGATGTTAAAGTCGATTAAGCTGAACCGATTTAAAATTATGAAACTTTGTTAAGTCGTTCATGAAACGACTAAAAAAACATGATTCTTAAGTCACTTATTGTTAACTTGGACCTATAACTGACTTAAAATATATATTTTAACCAATTTAAAAAGATAAAATTCTAATAGTAAATTATCTCCTTAGATAATTACCCCCACTTTGAATTTCAAGATTTTCATGGAAAAAGGCTTAACTCTTGTTGACCTGGTCTTACTTTTCCATGATGATTGAACTACTTTCATAAATTTATTGAGAATTATTTTCCAATATATACATATACACACTCTAGCGATCAATTATAAACTTAACACCTTACAGAAACTTACTTACATAATAAAGTCTTGGTGACATCCAACAATTTATTCACTTGTTTAAAATACTTAAGCAAAATAGCTAACTAGTTCTCCATCACAAAATACCACTTGAAAGTGTTAGGTTTGTTTTTAAATTAATAGCATTAATTTCAAATAAGCGGTATTAAAGATAACGTTATTAATTCTCTCAATTGTTTTGGAGGCGGAGGTCTATTCATGGAAGCATAATGACCGACGTCGTCATAGTTAAAACATACAAACCCTAGCAGACATATCTTATACCTTGCAATCATATGTATTCTTATAATAAATTATAATAAATTGTTAAATAGTTTTTTAGATCCTATAAAACTTCACTATTTTATTTTTACTATCATATATTATTGATGATATTATTAATAATAAACTCACAGTTGACATTAAACTATAATTAATATGAAAAATTGAAAGAATAATTTTTTAAATTTTTCATCATTATTTTCTTTCAACTTTTAATTTTATTGTGAGAAAATTTGCAGAACATAAATATACCAAATAACAATTTTTTTTACTATATAACCTATAAAAGTAAAACAATATATCATATATATATATATATATATATAAATATATCTATTATGATATATAAATAAAACATTTGTAGGTGATACTTTAATTTCACAATAAAATTTTATTTATTAAAAGGATAGTGAACATTTTACGTGAAATAACATTATTATTTTATTTACTATGAATAAATATTTGTATAGAAATAACACATTAATATTTTTTAATTCAAAAATATTAATTTTCTTTTGATGTAGTATATATATACAAAATATAAGAAGATTAAATTTTGTTTTTATAGAAATAACACATTAATGTAAATGGAATTAAGTTTTTTTCTTTAATATTCATTTGACTTCCATATTTTTATAAAATTGTCCAAATGGTTTGTATTTAATCTCATAAGAAGATTTTTTAAATTATACTTTTACAATGATTAAATGCTTTCTTATTCTTTTTTAGAAATTCAGTTGCATCAACATCTTTCATTGCAGGGGTGCGAACCAAAGCCTTTGCCATATTAATATGACATTTTTGACCCATTTTCACAAGCTTTCCACAACATTGCTTACTGATCTTCTTTTCATTAACTATACTATTAAATACTTCTTCTCCACACTGTGAGCCTATTTTTTCTACACATGAAGCCAAAAATTTGGGATCTTCAGGTTTTGTACGGAGATCACACTTGTTGAAAATCTCATCACCCTTAGTAAGATAATGGATCCATTCTTCATTCTTATACTTTGGATTAGTTGCTAGCATAAATAAAGTCATTTTTGTGTGACAATAATAATCAGTTTGAAAAAGCTTATAACAACACTTTGTGGAAACATTAATTTTATCAGAATCAAACAAGTTGTGGAACACTTCCTTTCCACATTCTTCTCCCATATGCTTTGCACATTTATTCAAATATTCCATTTCAGTAGCTGGGACTGAAGCTATTGTTATTGTACAAATGGAAGCAACAAAAATAAGGAAAATATTAAGTCTTGCCATCAGATTTTGGTTAAGTATACTAGATGGCATATTTGTGGTTTTGTGGGGGATACAAATGTTCATTCATTTAATTGTTTTAATAGAGACTTAAATTCATCCCGTTACTTATATTCCAATTATAACGTGTAATCACATTGATTATATTTCTAACATCTAACATCTAACATATTATTAAAAAAAATATGTTACAATTTGCATCTATTGCTTAGGTGGGTTAAAAGTTGAACTCTCTTTGCGAGTAAATTTGTGGAGAGTTTTAGAAGCTACCATTTTGAAAGATCAATTATATATTTTGATATTTTAGAAAAACTGCAAGAATAAAACATAATATTAATTATATAATTCTTTTAAATTTTTTAAAATATCAAATATATATTTAACTCTCCAAACTTTTAAATACAACCGTCACACCCTAAAAGAAACCTATATATATGGACTTGAATAATAGCTTAATAAATAGCATTCGCGTATACATACTCTATTCAAATGCCTATACTCTTCAGTACGTCTTCACTTTTTTCATAACCATGTAGTCTCTAACAACACTTTTTTAAACATGTATAATTTCATGTTTTTATCTGTGACATGGAATTCAACCGAGAAAATAGAGTATTTGTATCTTAACCTTCAAGTTCTCAAAAAAAAGACCTTAATAATTTGAAATTCAATTAAAAGATAAATAAAATCTGAAAAAAATTATGATAATAAAGATTTTAACTCAAATTCTCCCACTAGAAAATAAAAGTATTCATATATTTAAATACACAACTTAAGGAACAATTTTTCATGACAAAATGAAATATAACAAACTAGTTGAAGCAATAGAAACTACACACATTCATAGAACTAAACAACATTTCCATTTCTAACTTTTAGAGCGTTAAAATAATGATGAGTCACTTGAAAGTGTCACATAGATGATAAATAGGAGCCACTGGCATGGAAACCTAGTGGTTCTATTAGTGTTTTTATATTTGATTTAAATGCACTTTTTATCTATATTTTTTAAAAAATATATTTTTAATTCATCATTTATAAAACCGAATTTTTAATCCTATTAATTAGTTTTTAGATTTTTTTTATCTCTATTATTTTTAATAACAGGACACTTAGATGAAATTTGTGTTGGGTATTCAATTATGAGTCTTTAGTCCCACATTGACTAGGAATGGGGGCTGTAATGGATATATAAGGAAAATGACACTAAAGAAGGAGTTCTTCACATCTTATACTTCAGGTGACTTTGGAGTTTTGAAGATGGGTAATGATGGTGTATCTAAGGTAATTGGTGTTGGTGACGTATGCTTGCAAACCAACACGGGAATGCAATTGTTGCTTAAAGGAGTCAAACATGCTCCAGATGTTCGCTTCAATTTGATCTCTGTGCATATGCTTGATGAAAATGGTTTTGATAATCATTTTGCTTCTGGAAAGTGGAAACTTAGTAAAGGTAACTTGGTTGTGGCTAGAGGGGAGAAAATTAGTAAATTGTATTGGACAAAAGCTTTGGTTGCAAAAGACAGTGTGAATGTTGTGGATATGGAATCATCTTTGTGGCACCGAAGGCTTAGCCATATTAGTTAAAAGGGGTTAAATTGCTTAGCTAGAAAGGATATGCTTCCATGATTGAAGAATGTAGATTTGGAGAAATGTTCTCACTGCATGATTGGTAAACAAACTAGAGTATCCTTCAAAAGGCATCCTCCCTCTAGAAAGTCAGAGTTGCTTTAGTTTGTGCATTCTGACGTTTGTGGCCCTTTAAAGGTAAAATCTTTTAGTGGTGCACTTTATTTTGTTACTTTGATAATTGTTCCAGGAAACTATGGGTTTATGTTCTAAAGACAAAAGACCAAGTGTTGGAGAAATTCAAACAATTTCATGCTTTGGTTGAGAGGCATACAGGCAAGAAACTGAAATGTGTTCGTACTGACAACGATGGTGAGTATTGTGGACCCTTTGATGTCTATTGCAAACAACAAGGTATAGCACATGAAAAGACTCCTCTTAAAACTCCTCAGCTGAATGGTTTAGCAGAGAGGATGAATCAGACACTTGTTGAGAGAGTGAGGTGCATGCTCTCTGAAACTAAGTTGCCTAAACATTATTGGGGTGAGGCACTGTACACGGCGGTGCATGTTATTAATCTTACTCCTACTGTTGCATTGAATAATGAAGTGCCAAACAAGGTATGGTTTGGCAAGAATGTCAAGTATGATCACTTAAGAGTCTTTGGTTGGAAGACTTTTGTGCATGTTCCAAAGGATGAAAGATCCAAGTTGGATGCAAAGTCAAAGCAGTGTATCTTCATTGGTTATGGTGAGGATGAATTTGGCTACAAATTGTATGATCCTATAAACAAAAAGGTTATCAGAAGTCGTGATGTAGTGTTCATAGAAGACTAAACTATTGAAGACATTGATAAGGGGGAGAAGACTACACCTGAGAGAAATTACGTCTTAGCTTATGGTGATCCAGTTCAATCACCTATTCCTGATTTGGATACTAATGATGATAATGTTGAGAATGATGAGCCACATGATTGTGTTGATGATCATCAACTTAGAGATGAGGTAAATATTCCAACTAGTGAAGATCATGAGTTGACACACGATGAGAATGCTAGTGATGCTTCTGAATCATCTCTAACCCAACTTAGGAGGTCTAATAGGCAGAGACAACCATCTACAAGGTATGGTTTTGAAGAGTATGTGAATTGGACTGATGAAGTGGAGCCTGAGTGTTTTCAAGAGGCCATGGAGAGTGAAGAAAGTCAAAAGTGGTTGGATGCAATGCATGATGAGATGAAATCCTTGCATGATAATCACACTTATGATTTGGTGAAATTCCCAAAAGGCAAGAGGGCTTTGGAAAATAGGTGGATCTATAGAGTGAAAATTGAGAGTAACTCAAGGTCTTCGAGGTATAAAGCCAGATTAGTGGTGAAAGGTTTCCGTCAAAGGAAGAGTGTTGATTTTAATGAGATATTTTCACCTGTGGTAAAAATGTCATCAATTAGAACCGTGTTGAGTTTGGTAGCTACTCTTGACTTAGAGGTAGAGCAAATGGATGAAAAAACAGCTTTCCTTCATGGTGATTTGGAGGAAGAAATTTACATGAAGCAACCTGATGGTTTTCTTGTTGAAGGCAAGGAAGACTATGTGTATAGACTAAGAAAGAGTCTATATGGTTTGAAGCAAGCTCCAAGGCAGTGGTACAAAAAGTTTGAGTCTGTTATGTATGACCAAGGATACATGAAGACTACTTCTGACCATTGTGTATTTGTTAGAAAATTTTCTAACGATGATTTCATTATCCTGTTATTATATGTTGACGACATACTTATTGTTGGGAAGATATTTCCAAGATTGACAGGTTAAAGAAGCAATTGGGTGAATCCTTTGCCATGAAAGATATGGGAGCATCTAAACAAATTCTTGGCATAAGAATCAAGCGTGACAGAAAGGTGAAGAAACTTTGGATGTCATAAGAACACTATATTGAGAGAGTGTGCAAAGGTTTCAGATGGAAAACTCCAAGGCTGTAAGTATTCCTCTTGCTGCTCATTTTAAGTTGAGTTCTAAACAAAGTCCTTCTAGTGAAGATGAGAAAAGAGACATGGAACGAGTTCCTTATGCTTCTATTGTGGGTAGTTTGATATATGCAATGGTGTGTACAAGACCAGATATTGAGAATGTTGTTGGTACAGTCAGTAGATTTTTGTCAAATCCAGGTAGAGAGCATTGGACTGCTGTAAAATGGATTTTGAGGTATCTTTGTGGTACTACATGTATGAGACTTTGTTTTGGAGGTGACAAACCTATTTCGGTGGGGTACTCCGACTCAGATATGACTGGAGATATTGACTCGAGAAAGTCAACTTCAGGCTACATGATTAAATTTGCAGATGGAGTTGTGGCTTGGCAGTCTAGATTACAGAAATGTGTAGCATTGTCTACAACTGAGGCAGAGTTCATTGCCATTACTGAAGCATGCAAAGAGTTGATTTGGTTGAAGAAATTCTTGCAGGAGCTTGGGTTTATTCAAGACAAATATGTATTGTTTGAGGATAGTCAAAGTGCTATTCATCTTGGTAAGAATTCGACGTTTCATAGCAGGTCCAAACACATTGATGTGAGGTATCATTGGATACGTGATGTTTTGGAAGCTAAGTTGTTGGAATTGACTAAAGTTCATACTGATTATAATGGATCTGATATGATGACTAAAGCCTTGCCAAGAGGGAAGTTTAAAACTTGTTGTGATATCGTCGGACTGGCGATTATCTCCACATAGTTGTGAGGGGGAAATTGTTGGGTATTCAATTATGAGTCTTTAGTCCCACATTGACCAGGAATGGGGGCTGTAATGGATATATAAGGAGAATGACTCATACACATAATGCCTTAAGGTTTTGGGTTGATATGTGGTGTCTAAAATCTCTTATTAATCCTTGTTTAGCACATTCCGAATTGTCGGGCTCCCTCGGACTCCCCAACAAGTGGTATCAGAGCCGGGTTTGGCTTGATGGGGGAGCAAAATTAAGGACTTGGATCAAGTGGATCAAGTCTAGTGGTGGACCAAAAAGGACTCGGATCAAGTGGATCAAGTCTAGTGGTCAATAAAGGATTGGACTCGATGATCAAGTGGATCAAGTCTAGTGGTGGGAACTCATAATTGAGGGAGAGATTATTGGGTATTCAATTATGATTCTTTAGTCCCACATTGACCAGGAATGAGGGCTGTAATGGATATATAAGGAGAATGACCCATACACATAATACCTTAAGGTTTTGGGTTATGATGTGGTGTCTAAGTCTCTTATATTCTGAATTGTTGTGCTCCTCCAAACTCTCCAACAATTTGTGAGTTAGGTAAAATATTTTACATGTCATTATTATTGTTATTAATTTTATTTATGTATTAAATATTAAAAATCATTATATTTTATTTATATATTAAAATATTTAAAATTTATTTATTTTATTCAACAATAATTTAAAATTTTAAAATTTTTATATAAAATATTTTTTATTTTATTTTAATATTTTAATATATAAATAGCATAAATAATAAAATTAATTACAATTATAATGATATAGAAGTTATCTTATCTAATTCACAAATAACACCTAGATGTTATGTCATTAATGATTGTCATAAAAGAATTGCATGGACAAAAAATTCTCAAAATTTTTTTAATAAAGAATAGAAAAACTAATTTTAGAAATAGGGGTAAAAATTCATTTTTAACAAAATAAAAAGATTAAAAATGCATTTAATCCTTTATATTTTATATATTAAGCTTAATTTATCTTTACAAATCTGACCATAGAATGTTAGAGATATCTCTCTTCATAAATTATATAAAATTTTATCTATAATTTGTGACATCATTTTTTCCTAATACATCTCTTCACGACTAACACTCTTGAGCTTACTATGTAAACATAAAGAGTGGAAAAGTTGGATTTTGTACTCCTACAATTAGACTTATACACTCTAAAATGTTAAAACTCAAATTTGTCTCTTTAATTTTCATTAAATTAATGGTAAAAAAAAATTACTACTAAATCTCACCCTTCACTAAAATTTCCGGTAAGTAGGAATGGAAATAAGTTAGGTCAAGCCAACCAACAGAGGTCTACGACTTAGTCTACATCACGTCTAAGTCAGATTAAACTTTTTTTCTTAAATAGATAAAACCAATGCTTCTATAAAAGCCTATTTAGTTAAAAGTGTTAGGCTACATACCACATAATAAGTATTTTAGATCTATAAGACTAGTCTATATTTAAACAAATAATATTTTTTTTACTACATTAACTATTATATTAAAGGTTAATCATTTTGTTATATATTCAACTTTTAGTAATTTACATATACTTACCTGATTTAGTTTTGACATATTTAAATCTATTATTATAAAATATAATTTAAGTATATTGTATATAAAATCATATTCTTCAAAATGTGATGTTAAATATCAAAATAATACTTAATTTCGTGGCATAATAACTTGTTAATCTATTTAAAGATATGTTCCATTACTTATTCAAAAATATTAAAATAAAATAGGGGATTAAGTAAGCTAATAGATCATATCAGACTTTTATCAAGGTCAGATTCAAGCCTAAAAAGTAAGTCTATGACAAACTACAAGCTAAACTTAGGCTTTAAATTTTTTGACATATTAGGCTTAGGTCCAGCAAAGTCTAGCTCGGCCCAGCCTATTCCGACCTCTATCGGTAAGTAATCATTTTCCCCCAAATATCCGATACAGACTTTAGAACTACCTGAAATTTCTTAGTTACAATTTCTGGTGGTTTTATTTGTTTACCGGAAATTTCAAGAAACAAAATTTCCGGTAGTAGAAATTATTTACCATAATTTTCTCCAACAAAATTTCGGGTACATTGTTTATACTACCGGAAATTTTGTGCCTTAAAATTTTCGGTAGTTAATTTTAATATAATGGAAATTTGTGCCTTGAAATTTCCAGTAGTTAATTTTACTCTACTGGAAATTTCAAATTTTAAAATTTTTAGTACATATTATTTTTATTATTATTATTATTTAAAATTTTTCTAACCTTTTTTTAGATATTATAACTCTTCGGTTGTTGCATCTCTTTGTCCTTTCTCCTTTTCTCAACAACATCTATCTTATTAGATTGTATAGGAGGTCAAACTCGAGAATGTTCAACAATATTTTTTCGTTCATTTGGTACTCACTGGAAATAAATTGAATATGAAATAAATGTAAAAAAAGTTTTAAAACAAGAACTGTATCGGAAATTTTAGGAAGGAATGAAATTTTCGGGAGTTTAAACCGAAAAATTGAAATTTCAAGTAGTTATTTTTCAATATTGGAAACAGAAGTTTCAACCAGAAATTTGAAATTTTTGGTTTTGAAAAATAACTACCAGAGATTTCCAATTTTCGGTTGAAATTCTCAAAAATTTTAAATTTTCGATTAGAAATGCAATTTCTGGTATTGAAAAATAATTACAAAAAATTTCGTTCTTGAAATTTCCGATAAAAGATTTTCTGATTGTGAGTGCCACTAAATATTTTTCAGTTTTTACCGTAAGGTTAGAGGTATTTTTATAAGTTTAAGCATAAATTTTTTAAATGGGGGATAAGTTTAAATTGGAGTAGAAAATTCAACTCTCAAAGAGTGGTTGGCTCAATGAATAGACTTGTCTAATTAATTCTTATAAAATTAATCTGTAAGGTTAGAGTGTTTCTCTTTAAAACTCACTCCAGACCCTCTTGATCAGTTTTCTACTTGTCACCCCTCCACTTATACCTTCCACCCTCAATACAACCTTTTTAGAAAATTTTCAAAATTTTTGAAACTTTGATTGGTTATAAAATTTTTGAAATACAAAATCAATTTACTTTCAGAAGTTTGAATTAATTTGTTATTTTTGAAATATGTATTTACAAATTTTGTTTTAAAACTTTCAAAATTTTCAAATCCAAAGCTTTAGAACTTTCAAAATTTCACAACATTTAGTTTTTAGAAAAGTAATTTTATATTTTGAAACTTTTAAAAAAGATGAAAGTTTCAAAATTCTGAAATTTTATCCAAGTTTTTTAAATTTTAATTTTGTTTCAAAATAGTTATGTTTTATTTTTTAATTTTCTATTTTTAAAATTTTTTATTCTAAAATTTTCTATTTTGTAAACTTTGTATTGTATGAAACTTTTGATTTTTTTTTAAAACAGTAAATTGTGTCTTTGATGTTTCAAAT
>JBBPBT010000850.1:1321807-1334305 GCA_037974875.1 Cicer bijugum | reverse complement strand
TTCAAAATATTTCCTATTCTATTTTGAAAACATCAAAATTTATGAAAATTTCTATTATAAAATTTCCTATTTTTATATATAGTAAAAAAGATAAAATAATTTCTTTAAATGTATCAAGAGATAGAAGGGTGGAAAATAAAATACTACCTATTCTTGTATATTGAAAAGGCTAACTCAAGCTCTATTGTACCTGTTTTGGTTGTATTAAACTCTCACTAATATTAATTGTAATACTCTTGAAGTACAAAGCATTTGCTAAGCACGTCGTATTTCTTTTCACTAACTTACGTGCGTAGAAGATTTAATATTATTTTGAGAGATTTGATTTCAATTAAAGAAAAAAATAATCATTTAAAGAGTTTTAGATTTATAACTGTGGTTAATTTTTTGTCGAAATTTTGTGCCAATTTTTTTTTTCCATTTTGAGCAATCAAGTAAATATATTTGACATCCGAAATTAAGACAACTATATTTTTTTACAAAACTTTAAATATGGCTCCTCAAATTTATTTGTGGATTTTTTGTCAGTGAATTTTTATTTTTTGGAGCTAAGAATATCAGGTTTGAAACTAAATAAAACTTGACCATTACGGATATTTTTCTATTTCCTTAAGCATCATTTTAAAAATATCTTAAGGAAATGTGTGACTCAAAATCCTTCGTTAATTTAACAACGTATTTCTATTTTTTATTTGTTGATTGTAAAAAATTCTTCAAATTTTGGAACTAAAATTATTTCCCTGCAGCTTAAAATAATTGGGTAGATTGCACTATTGTCAAATTTTAAAACAACTCCAAATTCAATGAAATCTTTGTTTGAGGTCTTGGTTTGATTAATGTCTGAGAAATATTTTCAAAATAAAAAATATTAAATTTGATTATTTTAATAACCATACTATTTATATTGTAAAAATAATTATGTCGTCTATAATTATTTTCAGTAATTAAATGTATTGTCAATCGAGAGAATTGACACAATATTTTGATTAGAAGTGATTCATGCGATATGAATATAAATAAATGTCATAAAGAATAATTGTTTAATTTAAATTAAGTAATTGCATATCCAAAGGTATAAAATATACTCAATGTATAGTTTAACTTCAAAGCAATTAATCAACACATGAATATGTGTTGTATTAAATACTTTGTCATTTGATCAAAAATTTGACATATCCCTACCAACGCGACGACCAAACATGAAAAAGAGTAATAAAGCATACGAATGACATAGATCAGTATCAATATAGTTCCTTCCATTTACCTGTGACATTGTGTCGTTAAAATAATCAGAACAAAAATGTGTTATTTCATAGTGTAGGTAAAATGAACAAATTGAGTCTTCGACTCTAGCTTTATTTTTTATCGGTTGTTTTGAATAACTCGTGAACCTATCACTACAAGACATTTCCTCATTTGTAGCCAACTTTACAAATAATCAGAACAAAAATGTGTTATTTCATAGTGTAGGTAAAATGAACAAATTGAGTCTTCGACTCTAGCTTTATTTTGTATCGGTTGTTTTGAATAACTCGTGAACCTATCACTACAAGACATTTCCTCATTTGTAGCCAACTTTACAAATATTTTGTGGCCGAAAAAAACCCTCACAAATTAGTGACCGAAAAAGCTCTCACAAACACAAAAATTTAAATTAGTCTTTATTTGTGGCTGGAAAAGCTCTCAAAAAAGCTTAAAAATTTAGCTAGATTTTGTGGTTGTCTAAACCCTCACAAAATCACAACGTTGTGATTTTGTGAGGGCTTAGGCAGACACAAAATCCAGCTAAATTTTTTAGATTTTGTTAGGGCTTTTTCAGCCACAAAATCAACCCTTTGTGAGGGTAAAAGCTGTCACAAAGGCAAGTCATTTGTGGCCACTACAAACGCATTGATCCGTTACACTTTGTGACTGCATAGGCCGCCACAAATTTCTATAGTTCCATTGCCATTTGTGTGCGCCCAGACCGCCACAAAAGCCTGAATTTATGGCCGTTATTGCCGCCACAAAATCCATAGATTCGTTGTTCTTTGTGGCTGTTTTGGCCGCCATAAAGGATCAACCATTTTCTATTAATATCACTCCACTCCTCTTATTATTTTCACTTCTACCTTCTCTCTAAACCTTCTTTCTAAATTATCTCTCCACCTTATCTCTACAAAAATTATTCCTCCAAACTTTTTTTTTATTATCTTGAATATTGGTAAGTTTATATTATATATTTAGTTTTTTATTTTTATTTTTGATTTGAATTTATTTATTTAATTAATATTATTGAATTTTTATTTTCACAGTGGTGATATTGTGTTTACTTCGAAGAGTTCTCAACTCTGTGAAAGCTTCAAGTCAGACACTAACCGACATCAAGTTAGTATTTTATACATTTTAAATATAGATTAGTAAAATATGTGATATTATAAATATATTTATATTATTTTTAAAATATATATTAGTAAAATATGTGTTATTATAGATTTATTTATAAAAAAAATAGAAATTGTGTTATTTATATAATATATGATAAATAAAAATTTGAAACACATGTAAAACTTATTGATTTCAATATAACTAATTTTAAAAAAAAAATATTATTAAAATTGATGATATTAATATTTTTTTTTGTTAGTTATTAAAAAGAGTTGTAGTTGAGTTAGTACAAAAAAATATATATACTTTAATAGTCTCTATTTTTGTTTGTATATAAAGAGTTATTTTATGAAAAATTTCATTAAACATCATTTAAAATTTTATTTCATTTTATATAATTATAGTCTTGATAATAATTTATTATATTATTTGAAAATGCTCCTCTAATTGACATATAAGTTATGTCAAAATTTATATATAATGCTTTTGAAAAATAAAACAATTAATATATAAAACATCGATATATATATATATATATATATATACACACACATATATGGATATAGACCGTATTTAGATGTACGATAGGAATTTTCCTAGAAGGAAGGGTCTTAAACAAAGTTTTGCTAACAAGGTTGAAGACTTTCTCAATTTTGCGAGAGTGCAGAAAATTGTCAAAGATGAAGGGAAAATGAGATGTCCATGTTGTTTATGCCGATGTAGACGGTTTAAAAGTGAAGATGAAATATGAGTGCCTTTATATGCAAATGGATTTATGCCTAACTACTGAATTTAGACTAATCATGGGGAAGAGTCTCCGATGGCGCCTAATACTAGTACATGTATGGAGAATAGCACAGGTCCTTTAAGTAGTACTAACATGTTAGGTATAAATTATTATAACTATCAACACTTTGAGGTGATGAATGATATGATTTAGGATGCTGTTGGGGTTAATTTGTCATTCAATAAAGATCAACATGACAATACCGATAGACTTCCAAATGAAGAAGCTCAGAGATTTTATGGTCTTTTGAAAGAGACAAATAAACCGTTGCTTGAAGGATCTCCAAACTCAAAGTTATCAATGTATATTAGACTATTACCTTTCAAATGGATACATCTATCTTTACTAAACTAGTCTACCAAACCTAGATTCACTTGCAAGATGTTTCAATAGATGTTCCGTAGAATAAATATTTTTTGTCTTAATGAGATCTTTATGTCTAAACATTGCAATGAGATCTTAATGAGATGAAGGGGGAATAAGATGTCCTGTGTCGATTTAGACGGTTTAAAAGTGAAAATGAAATATGAGTGCATTTATATGCAGATGGATTTGGACTAATCATGGGGAAGAGTCTCTGATGGCGCCAAATACTAGTACATGTGTGGAGAATAACATAGGTCCTTCAAGTAGTACTAACATGTTAGGTATAGATTATTATAACTATCTACACTTTGAGGTGTTGAATGATATTATTTCGAATGTTGTTGAGGTTAATTTGTCATTCAATGAAGATCAATATGACGATATCGATGGACTTTCGGATGAAGAAGCTCAAAGATTTTATGGTCTTTGAAAGAGACAAATGAACCATTGTTTGAAGGATCTCCGAACTCAAAGTTATCAATGTGTATTAGACTATTACCTTTCAAATGGATACAACTATCTTTACTAAACTAGTCTACCAAAGCTAGATTCACTTGCAAGATGTTTCAACAAATGTTCCGTAGAATAAATATTTTTTGCCTTAATGAGATCTTTATGTCTAAGCATTGCAATGAGATCTTAATGAGATGAAGGGGGAATGAGATATCCATGTTGTTTATATCGATTTAGATGGTTTAAAAGTGAAGATGAAATATGAGTGCATTTATATGCAGATGGATTCATGCCTAACTATTGGATTTGGACTAATCGTGTGGAAGAGTCTCTGATGGCGCCTAATAATAGTACATGTGTGGAGAATAACATAGGTATTTCAAGTAGTACTAACATGTTAGGTATAGATTATTATAACTATCTACACTTTGAGGTGATAAATGATATAATTTTGGATGCTGTTGAGGTATAGATGATATTATTATAACTATCTACATTCATCACGGTGCCATTCTTTTTATGTATTAAAAGTTTATCTTTCCAATATGACAGATCCCAAAAAATACATTTTTTTATCCAATTGTGTCATTCTTTGTAACCTTGTGTTTACAAGTCACACCATCAATAACTTGTACCTTTGACAAATCTTTTACTTTATACCAAATTTGTTCTGAAGTCAATTAAAGGTGGTCCTAGAGTTTTTGTGTAGCCCTCGATAAATGTAGCTTTATTCCTTCTAAATGTGTAATTAGGAGACAATAACTTATGATGTGAGTCAAGCCACAATGTCATCCCACTGAATTTTAATGTAAATGCTTTGGTGTTCTCATGCAAATAGGACAAGCCAAATTACAGTGTATCCCCCATATCAACAACATTAGATAAGCGAGGAAATAATTAAATGGCCACATCACAGTAGCTCTCATCATATAATTCTCTTTTCAAGCAATATCATATGTCAAAATACCATTCCACAATTTCTTCAAATTATCAATCAATGTTGTAAATAAATCTCAATACTAGCTGTAGGATTAGAAAGACCTGGTATCATGGCAACTAAGAGGAAAATTTAGACATACACATATTAGGAGGAAGTTTGTATGGAGTAATGATAGCATGCCAACAAGAATAAGGAGTAGATGATACTTGTATATATGTTGTCCATCCATATGAGGATAATCCAAGTCTTACATTATGTGGATTTAACGCAAAATCAAGATGCACTTGATCAAAGTGCTTCCATGTCGGACCATCAAATGAATATCATAACTCACTTGAATTTATTTTATTATTAAAATGTCATGTCATCTTACCTGAAGTCTACAATCTTGTTATAATAGGTAGATAAAACATTGACTTTCGTGGAATTGGTTTTCCCCTACTTGTCCTAGAGTTATTTCTTTAATGATACCACGATTGTTTACAAAACATACATTCAACTAAATTGGCATCATTTATACCAAATTTGTTGTCATAATACAACATGCAACCATTAACACAACAATCAAATCCTCTTGACACATAATCCTAACTTTAATACTAACCACTTCGCATTGTAATAACTTTGCAGCAAACTATTTCATCTAGCATCATTTTAGTCATCAGATCTACAGCTAAATCAAGAACACAAATCTAAGACTTTAGACTTGAAAGTCTAATACATATTGATAAATTTGAGTTTGGGGATTCTTTAAACAACGATTTATTTGGAATTTCACAATATCGTCCTATTGATTGTCATTGAATGAAAAATTAACCTCAACAACATTTGAAATCATGTTGTTCATTACCTTAAAGTGCTGATAATTATAATATTCTACACCTAACATGTCAGTACAGCTTGAAGGACCTACATTGTTCTCTACATGTATACTACTATTAGGTGTTATCAGAGACTCTTATCCATGATTAGTTCAAATTCAATGGTTTATTTGGAATTTCACAATGTGGTCCTATTGATTGTCATTGAATGAAAAATTAACCTCAACAACATCTGAAATCATATTGTTCATTACCTTAAAGTGCTGATAATTATAATATTTTACACCTAATATGTCAGTACAGCTTGAAGGACCTACATTATTCTCTACATGTATACTACTAGGTGTTATCGGAGACTTTTATCTATGATTAGTTCAAATTCAATAGTTAGGCATGAAACCATCTTCATAAATATGCAGTCTTATTGAGTCTTCACTCTTAAAACTTCTACATTGACATAAACAACATGGACATCTAATCCCCCAATTATCTTTGACAATTTTCAAAATTGACAAACACTTCAACTTTGTTAGCAAAACGTTATTTAAGACCTTTGCTTCCAACAAAATCCTACCATAGTTGTATGAGGTATTCCATACTGTAAGAACCTGCCAATGGATTGTTTAGAGGGACTACCATATCCTTGTGAGGATTTTTGAGTTGTGATTTTATGAAAAGACTTCACATTTGGATCAAGAGAATTTGTGGAAAAAGGTTCAAACCTTTTTGGGAAGGGTAAGAAATTCCAAAATAATGTGCATTGACATATAGGCATTACATTAGGGATAATAAACATATGAGTTGTCTTTGGTGATTTCATTGTTAAATAAATCATACTTCCTAAAATATGTTACACATAAATGTTGTTTTAATATTTCCTAACTACTAAGTGATATAAGTTAATTTTAGTCGGCAATCCTATACTTTTTTGTGGATCAAGATAAACCCCCTAAGTTAATCTTGATTAAAACAGAATGTCCAAAATATTCTGGATATATTAGAAGTAAATAAAAAAATTAGTTTATAATGAAGTGTGATTTGTGTGTGCAAATAATTAAGGATAAAGGATAGAAAAATCACACACAAAAAGTATAGTGGTTCAGTGGAAAAGTGGCAATTTTCTGCCACATATGCCACACTTTAATGGAAAAGATTGGGATAGATGGAGAATTCATATTCAAGCATTATTTGGATTAAAAGAAGTCTTGGAGGTCATAGAGAAATATGATGAACTGGGAGTAAATCCAATAAAGGTGCAAGCAAATGACTTATAAAGAAAACAAAAAGAAAGATTGCAAGGCCATATTCATTCTTGATCAATGTCTTGACACAACCAAACAAATTATGTGATATACTTGATAAATGTTATTCAGGTGGTGCAAAAGTCAAGGTGAAATTACAAACTCTTCAAAAGCAATATGAACTACTACAAATGGAGGAACAAGAATTCATTTCAAGATTATGGAGCATTACCTATCAAATATTTGCATGTGGTGAGAAGTTGTCATAACAAAAAATGTGTGAGAATATGCTAAGGTCCTTGCATCCCAAGTTTGATTACATTGTGCGTGCCATTGAAGAATATAAAGATACCTCAACTCTAAGTCTAGAAGAATTGCAAGAAATATTAGAAGCAAGAGAATGAGAATGAGTGAAACAAGTGGAGGGAAGACTGGAGATCAAGCATTAGCAACTCAAATCAACAAGAAATATGATCAAAAAAGGAAGTAGAAGAAGAACTAAAGATAAGTTCAAGAAATGTGATGAAAAATCTGAATCCTCGTCAAAAGGAGGATGTGAAAATGTTACACTCCAAAGGAAATCAAATAGATTTGACAAGAAGAAGGTGAAATGCTATAATTGTAAGAAGTTTGGTCACTTTGCTGATGAATATTGGTTTGGAAAGGGCAAACGAAAGAAGAAGAGTTAAGTAAGGCATGTACTACACAAGAAGATGACTCAAATTCAGACACAATTCTTTTAATGGCTACATCAAATGAAGAACCTTCTCAATGTCAATTCTAGTTCTTGATATTGGTTGCTCCAATCATATGACTAGTCATAAATAATGGTTGGTGGACATTGACACATCAAGGAAAAGTAAGATTAGATTTGTTGATGATAGAACATTAGAGGCTGAAGGGGTTGGACATACGGGGATTAAAAGAAATAATGGGGAAAAAACGGTGATGGAGAATGTTCTTTATGTGTCAAACATGAAGAGTAATTTGTTTAGTATAGGATACCTAATTCAATAGTGGTTTCAAGTGTAAATGAAAAATGATGCATTAGAGATGTATGATGGGAAGATGAGGATGACAATGAAAGTTCCTATTTCAAAGAATCAAACATTTGTTGTCCATATGCAGGCTGCAAAAATTCAGTGTTTGAAGGCAGTCAGTTTAGTGAATGAAAACTGATTGTGGCACTTAAGGTTTGGTCATCTAAACTTTAGAAGCCTATAACAATTTGGTAAAAAGAATATGGTGAATGACATTCCTGTGATTTATATTCCCAAGAAGGTGTGTGATGTGTGTATGGCATGTAAACAATTTAGAAACTCGTTCAAGTCACAGTTGTCAAAAAGAGCAAAAGAGTGTCTTCAAGTGGTTCATAGTGACATATGTGGACCATTTGAGGTTCAATCTACGGGAGGTAATAGGTACTTCATAATATTTATTGATGAATTTAGTAGAATGTTGTGGATATACTTGACAAAAAAAAAAGGATGAAACACTTGAAAGAATTAAATATTTCAAAGTAAAAGTTGAAAAACAATATTGAGGATTTGTTGAGATGTTAAGGACAAATGGAGGGGGTGAATATACCTCACATGAGTTTGAGGAATTCTGTGTGAAAAATGGGATTAAACATGAAGTGAACGCGCCGATACACCTCAACATAATGGATTGGCATAAAGGAGAATATAACCATTCTACACATGACTAGGAGTTTGTTGAAAGGAAATGAGTTCCCACACATGTTTTGGGGTGAGGCTGCCTCAACTGCTATCTATATATTGAAAAAATGTCCAACAAAGAGACTGCAAAGAATGTGCTAAAAGAGGTTTGGAGTGGCAATAGACTAGCTGTAGGACATTTAAGAACTTTTGGAGCAACATGTTTCAAGCATGTACTAGACAAAAAAAGAAGAAAGTTATAAGATAAGCGTGAAGTCATGATTCTAGTCGGGTATCACCCAATTGGTGCATATAAAATTGTATGATCTTATTAAAGGAAAAAATGTTGTGAGTAGATATGTGAAGATAGTTGAGCAAGAGTTCTAGGACTGGAAGTAGAAGGCCAACAACACCAATTAACAAGTACAATTTCATGTGTCATTGTTGGATGATTGTCAAAAACAATAAAGAAGTAGTTGAAAAGAGATAGAATCAAGGAAAACTCAAAGATCAAGACAATTACCAATACACTTAAGTGAGTTTGGGATATAAAATGATAATGAAGTTGATAATAGTGGAGATCTAGTGCATTTTGCTCTATTTGCTAATACAGAACCATTAAATGTTGAAAAAACTAAGAGAGGATCATGGAGAGAAGCAATATGGGAAAAAAATTAAGGCAACTGAAAGGAACTAGATGTTGTACTTAACTGGTCTACCTCCAAGACAGAAGCAAATAAGAGTCCAATCGGTCTAAAAGCTTAAGCTAAACCCAAATGGCTCAATTGTCAAATACAAATCCAGATTGGTTGTCAAAGGATTTCTACAAAGAGCAAGGATTGATCATTATGAGGTATTTGCTCCAGTAGCAAGAATTGAGACAATAAGGCTTGTAATAGCACTAGCTAGTGCAAGACGCTGGGAGATGTGGAAGCTTGATGTCAAGTCTACATTTTTAAATGGTTTGTTTGAAGAAGAGGTTTATGTCTCTCAACTAGCAAGATTTGTGATCAAGGGAAGGAAGATAAAGTGCTCATATTAAGAAAAGCTCTTTATGGCTTGAAGGAAGCTCCCATTACTTGGAATAGAAGGATTGACTCATTATTTATCAACATTGGCTTCATCAAATGCATAATAGAATGTAGGGTTTATGTGAAGCACTACACTCAAAATGGAAGGCCAACAATGCTTCTACTTTGTCTTTATGTTAGTGATCTACTGATCAATGGCAATAACAAGGAAGAAATTGAGAAATTCAAGGTAATCATGAAGAATGAGTTTGAAATGTCAAATTTAGGAAAGTTGACTTACTTCTTGGGTATGGAGTTTTCTTAAACAAAGGAAGGGCTGGTCATGCATAAAAAAAACATATGCTGATGAAAACTTGAGAAGATACAATATGGTTGGCTGCAATTCTATTATCACTTCAATTGAAGTCAATGCCAAGTTAGAAAAAATGAGCTGAAGGAAAACTAGTTGACACAACTGTATTCAAACAAAATGTTGGATCTCTAAGATACTTGTGCAACACTAGACTTGACTTATGCTATAATGTTATAGTTATTAGCAGGTTTATGAAAAATCCCAAACATATTCACTCCATTGCAACGAAGAAGATCATGAGATATGCTCTAGGGACACTAGAGCATAGACTTATGTTTGCCAAAAACGTGAAACAGGGAGATAAAGACTTAATTGGATATTCATATTCTAATTCGTTTAAGGACAAAAACAATAAAATAAGCACATCAAATTATGTCTTCAAGTTCCTGAAAGCCTCAATTGCATAGAGCTCAAGGAAACAATCAATCATAACATTGTCATCTTGTGAGGCATAATAAATTGTTGGCAGCTATGCAACATGCCAAACCTTGTGGCTCGAATCCTTGATGAATGAGTTGAAAATTGAGATATGCATACCAGTTGCGTTGATGATTGACAACATCTTAGCCATCAATCTAGCAAAAAATCATATTTCTCATAGAATAAGCAATCAAATGAAGACAAGGTTTCGTTTCTTAAGAGATAAAGTGGGAAGAAAAAAGCTCAAACTCATATATTTCCAAACTCAAAAGCAAGTAGCTGATATCAAGACTAAAGCATTGAGAACAAACAAATTTGAGGAACTAAGGCAGATGTTAGGCGTAGTGTCACTTAGATACTCAAACTAAGGGAAAGTATTATGTGACTTGTAATTCATGTTATACAACAATTAGGTGTTATAACTAAACTAACTAACCAATCAGTTAGTTAGTTGGTTAGAATTCAGTTAACATATGTACTTATTGGTTAAGATTGACACGTTAATAAATAGGCTTACAAGTTATGAAATAAACAAGTCTTTTTATTATTTTATTGTATAGTTTACAAATTACTTTGAGTGCAAGTAATATAAGCTAACAACCACAAGAATGTATGGTGTCTTAATAAGATTTAATAAGATAAAAAATGATAGTTCAATCTAGAATCAATGACAGAGATATTCTCAACATGGAAATACTTCATGTTTTTTTACAAAGTTAAAACCAATTTTATTCTAAGAGGAATATACATATATATTTTACCATGAACAAAAGCCTCTATGATTGATTGTTACAACAAAAGCAAAATACCACAATTACTAGCATTTATACTAGTGACTATCCAAAAGACAAAAGATAGAATTAGCGACAACACAAAAAATTACTTGTTCTCCCCTTTAATATTGGTATCTATATATAACACTTTTTTTTTTAGTAACCATCACTATTTCTTCTTTAGTAGCAGCATACATAATTTAAATATTACTTGTAGAAAATTCTTTAAGCTTGTCAAAGAATAAATGATCATGCCAATCAGACATTTAAAACTTCATATATAGTTAAATTAAGATAGATGGGTCATTGCCTAAAAATAACACATTCACGAAAATAAATTTGGTTCATTTTAATCCACTATTAACTTAATTCTAAATTTCAAGGAAGAGCATCTTAGGATTACATTAGATCTTCTCCATGTTGCTTGAAATGAGTTATTTAGATAACTTGATCGCATCGTTAGTCGATTGCTTGACTGTATTAAACTAGTATCACGGTGGTGGCTTTAATCAAAGGTTAAAAGTTTGATTTTTAAAATAAATCAAATGGTGGAATAATCCTCTTGGATGATTGGGAATTGTTGCTCAATGTATGTATTGATGTATGAATTAGTTAGTTTGGATGTTTTGGGGGATTTTATGTGAAGTTGTCGTTTTAGACAGTTGGATAGTTTTTTTGGAGTTATTTTTTTTTATTTTTTATTTTTTGCTTAGAATATGTTTATAACAACTATATTTTGTGTAATTCTATTATAGGCATATATATCTTATACTTTTGAATATGTTGGTTAATATGATATTTAGTTTTTTAGGACACGTAGAGTATCAAAGTAGAAAGGTTATGATGTTGACTTAGTGAAACAGAAGGATATATAAAATAGAAAAATGTTAAAGCAAAATTGACCTAGAAAGAGATTATAACAAAGACAGTTGAAATTGCGATTTCCAAGAGATTGTGAGGAAAATTGAATTATAAGAAATAATTTATCTCAAACTCACAACAAAAATAGTTGATTACATTAATGTATGCAATCCAAATAATAATATTTAATGTACTTTTAAATTATTCTCTGTGACTAATTAATCGGGTTATTAAAATTATAAAAAATTAGAATATTAAATGATTAATAGTTTAGAGATACTATTATTAAATAGGAGAGTTTTGATAATTTTTATATTTTATTCGAAAAAGAATTTTAATTATAATTTATTAGTGAGGGAGTATTTCCATTAAAATTAATTTCAGTAAATTCAAATTTATGCATTTAAAATATTCTTTTGAACACTATG
>JBBPBT010000850.1:1270021-1316455 GCA_037974875.1 Cicer bijugum | reverse complement strand
GATTTATATAATTTGGTTTTACAATTTTATTGCAATTAATAATTATTCATTTCAATTTTTTTAACATAAATATTTTTTTTTACAAAATTTAATTACTTTTATACATTCAATCAAATTTATAGATCAAAATTTCTTTTAAACTATAGGTAGATTATAATTTTAGGATTTAGGGTTTAACTTTAAGAATACCCGTCTATATTTCTCTTCACAATTATAGACAAAAAATATCTAATAGATTTAAAAGATTATTTTAAAACTTAAATACATAAATTTTTTTAATATCTTCGTCGATCATTTGATAAGATCATCTTTAATTTTTTCTTATTATTTTTTAAGAAATTTGGAACGTTACGTACTGTTAAAGAGATTTGATTCGGTAACGAATGTTGAACTGATAGTTGAAATTTAAAAGTTTTAATATATAGATAAAAAGTATAATTTTATATTGCATATAATAATTTTAAATTGTAAAATTATAAAAATATATCGGAGAGAGTTAGTAAATCAAATTTTGGTTCATCTTTTAATAATGAAAAATTAATTGAAATTTAAGTTGGAAAATTTATTTTATTTTATGAGTATAGTTGTTGTTTTTGAAGTTTTTTTTTTTTGTAAATTATTCCCTTAAGTTTTTTTTTTATAATAAACATCTATATTATAAATTGGTCTACATAAAGTATTTTGTAACACCCCGTTTTTCAATGCGATGGTGTATTTTTTTTTTCAAAAGAAATTAAAATACAACAGAGAATTAAATAAGGTAAAACCTTTTGATAAATAATTTAGTCATTATAATTTACAAACAGCGGAAAAGTTTTTCAAAATATAAATCCAAAGCATGACCTGATCATGTCCACAATAGTACATGTACATTATTCCAACTTAACATAAAACTAGCCCAAAAGAAAGACATATGTGTCCTGGGTGACAACCTAGTCTGATCATTCTATACATAACAAAAAAACTATACGCCTTGAGTAATCTCCACGCGCCCCGTGAGATTCTCCTAACGTAGCTCCAATCAAGCACTCCCATCCACATTTCCCTCCGGAGGGTACGAACAGGTAGGATCATCCTAACTCTCATCTGAAGGCAAAACCCAGATTTCCACAATAATTGTAAAGGGTCACCAACCGAAATTAACAGTTAACACATAACATTTAAGTTTTTAAATGCATAAAATATCCTCTCAACTAAGCATGCACCTTAAAAGGATTTTCCATATGCTAAAAGTTCATATAATGCTTGCCAAATGTAAATGAAATCAAATAGAGTTCTCAATCCATCAAGTAATACATAATTGAACAAAACATTGATAAATCAATTGAACAATCAATTATCTAACTCAAAATCAGATTTTCCACTGAGCCAATCGATTGGGTAAATCGATTTCGTGAAAGACAGAGCCCCTGTATTGGCCAAATCGATTGGGCAAATCGATTTCGTGAAAGACAGAGCCCCTGTAATGAATCCAATCGATTTACCAAATCGATTTTCTTAAGTGGTTTTGAAAATCATATTACAAAATCGGTTGGGTAAATCAATTTTTGGCAAGGGAAGCCCCTGTAACTCATCAAATCGATTGGGTAAATCGATTTCCCTGTATGTTCTTTCAAAAATACATAAACTAACTCAATCATATTCAAACATCACTCCAACCTTAACACTTAACAATACCCATACAATCACCACGACATTATGAGTTTCGAAATCGTTTTACAATCTAACATACTATCGTACAAATTCCAAAACATAACTCTTAGCAAAATCAACACAATCATAATTTGAATCAACCACGACTCGTGTGCCAAGCACCCTAATGCAATGCGTATATGCCAAAATGCATGGACTCGGAATTCCAAACCAAAACCCTCCTCAAAGGGCCGTAAATCATAATTGTACCGCCTATCGCAGACCAAAGTACCAATTACCGAGGTGCCACCTATCACGGGTCAGCACGATTTACTAAAAAGAACGTAAACCGTAAACGTACCACCTATCACGGGTCAGTACTGTTTACTGAGGCGCCACCTATCACGGGTCAGCACGATTTACCAAAAGAAAAACGTAACTCGTAAGTGTACCGCCTATCACAGGCCAAAGTACTACTTACCGAGGTGCCACCTATCACGGGTCAGCACAACTTACCAAAAAGTAAATCATAAACGTACCACCTATCACGGGTCAGTACAGTTTACCGAGGTGCCACCGATCACGGGTCAGCAAAATTTACCAAATGAAATGCAAGAGCATACACTAACTCCAATCACAACAATCGTTAAGTAAATGCAGATATTAAAAGATTCCCCATTTTTAATACTCATTTACATAACCGATTTTCACACCAAAACATTAAGCAAACAGACATATTAAGAGATTCCCCATTCTTAATATACTTTTGACTTAAACGATTTCCACAACAAAACATTCAGTAAATAAGTTGTTAAGAGATTCCCCATTCTTAATACTCATTTAACTGAAACGATTTTCAAAAACAAACATTAAGTAACCAAGACATTAAGAGATTCCTCATTCTTAACGCTTAGTTAACTTAAATGATTTTCAAACAACATTAAGTAACCAAGACATTAAGAGATTCCTCATTCTTAACGCCCAGTTAACTTAAACGATTTTCAAAAACATTAAGTAAACGAGACATTAAGAGATTCCCCATTCTTAATTCTCATTTAACTTAAACGATTTTCCAAACACACATTAAGTAAACAAGACATTAAGAGATTCCCCATTCTTAATACTCATTTAACTCTAATGGTTTTCAAATTCCACACAAAACGAACTCAAACATACTTTCACATTCAATCCATAATTCACACCAAATCATTTTTCCACACAAACCACACAAAACACATCTCAAATTTCATCAGTATCAATTAAGAACACATCAAAAACAACGAACACAAATCAACACAATCCACCACTCAAACACACAAGTTTCATTTACTCAAAATCATACATAAATGAGTTTAAATTCATTTTCCACGAAACAATCATCAATATAACCAAAACCTAACTCTAAGATTTTACCTATAAAACCTTAGATTCATTTTCCCCAAATCAATACTCCAACCCTAACAAAATTCTTTTCCACACAACCACATATAAGGCCCTAAATGCAAACTAAAAGTTTGGAAGGAGCCCTTACCTTATCGTTAGCTTTAACGTCGATTTACGACACCCAGATCAATTTCGGTAAAAACTATGCTCACGACGTCGCTTTCAAAATTAGCTCACTAGCACCGTAGTGTAGTGGTGAGTAACTTTCCCTTCTATCCCTTCGCGAAATGAAGCTTGGATCTAGAAGAAACGGCAAGATTTGTGTTTGACGGTTTTGAAATCCCTAAACCGTTTTTCTTTGTTTTCGGATCAATGAGGAAGAGTGAAGTTGAGTAGTCCTTGTCCTATCACCCACTAAGCCTTGGGTTTCTATTCTTGAGTAAAAGGAAGCAAAGAAAAGCGAAAATGGAAGACGGTGTTTTTCTTTTCTTTCTTTTTCCCTTCTTTTTCCTTTCCTCCCAAACATATATTCACTATTTTTAACAAACATCGCCAACTCTTTAGATATTTATTAAATTACTCTTTTACCTATAACGCATTAAACTATTCGTAAAAGTTTCACCGCAGTTAATTTAATTTATTTATCGACGAGTAATTCTAATCGGGTATTAAAATACCTTTTCGATTATATAAACTCCAAAATATTAATAACTTGACTAAAAAGCCCCTGAGTTCAATACCAAAATCCATTAATATACATAGGGTATAATTTAAAATTATGGGTCTTACATATTTAGTCAAGTCCTTTTTGTTGGTATAATGGTCTCTATCCTTAGAAAGTTATACACAAGATTGTTAACCAAATTATCCAATTTCTTTCTAAGTGATGAACTTAATAATAAAATCAACTTGTTTAATATTAATTCCAATTTAACAGTGATAGATTTAAAAATTATTCAAAACAGAGATTCAAAAACACATGTATTATCAAGATAAAGAGTATAGAGATAGAGAAGTGTGCACCAGGGATTTTTATACTGGTTCGACTATCGATTCGATAGTCTACATCCAGTCCTGAAATCACTCACAGATTTCAGCCTTTACTAGAAATGATTTGAGTATGTTTACAGACTTTCCAGCACTTCAATGCCTATACATCTAACTCAACATCAATCTACAACACCAACAATCTATCCTTAAGAACTAACCGCCAAGCTCTAGCAAGATCAGATTGAGATCTCTTTTAGATGATCACAAGCATCCTAAAAGATGGCCACCAGTTTCACAATACTGGATTTCCACACACTTTCTTTTACAAAGATGTTTCTTTCAAAAAGAACTAAGAACTAAGAACACTTGATTCAATCACAATGAATTCTCACACTAAGTATTTGCCAATAATATTTGTGAGTTATAACAGTTTCTCTCAAAGTGTAATTTTCGAGTAGCCAATGAAAACTTTCAGTTCTTTCTATATGTTCTAACTGTTATAAAAATTGTGATTGATTCAGTTTATGTAGTTTTAGAAAAACTACAGACAAATTGATTTCCCAATCGATTTTATTAATGTGTATTACCAGCTTAATCGATTGCCTAATCGATTATCGCGTTTCTTGTTTTTCTTGAATCTTGAAATAGATGAACTAATTGATTTCCTAATCGATTCTTTTAATGCATATATCAGAAACTGATACTCAGTTCATATAAGAATCGATTGACTAATCGATTATAATTGTTTTGTTCAAGCAGCGAGATCAAAACAATCAATTACTCAATCGACTCACTTTTATTGACATAATCGATTTGGTAATGGGCTAAATACTCCCTGTAACTCAGACATTTATTCCAATCGATTTGCCATTCGACTTGACTTGCCCCAGTAACTGAGATATTTAGTTAAAATCGATGTGCCAATCGATTATGCAATATGTTTCTGATAAATGATGAACTACTTCATTCATGCAATCGATTAACTAATCGATTAGTGCAAAACCAGCAACTTAAGAAAAATATATCAAATCGAATGTCCAATCGATTTCTTTAATCACAGAACACAGGCCCGACTAAAAACATTTTAGTAATCGGTTTTCCAATCGATTGACTTAGTACAAGCTTTGTTATGTGAGTTAGAAAATCGATTACCCAATTGATTTGCAAATCAATTGTCCAATTGATTTATTTTAATCACAGAACACATGTCTGATAAAAACATTTAATTAATCGATTTCCCAATAGATTAACTCAATGAAAATTTGTTCTGTGAATTAGACAATCGATTACCCAATTGATTTATCAATTGATTGATTAACATACTTATTTTATGATTTCAATTTTAATTGGCAAATATTTAGATATGTGAAACCATAATGATGAATCTACCTATTAAATACTATGAACACTAGACAAAATTGCATATAATCTTCAAGCCATGTTCAATATCATCAATCTTTGCTTGATTGCTTGAGATCCAAGATTTGTCCAAGTGTTTAATTCTTTCACATAATCTTCAAGCCTTATGATATGATTAAACTTTTTTTGATTCATTTCCTGAAATGTATCTCAACTTACACTATTAGATTTATCAGATAATGCATATACATTGTATGTTTGGAAGTTATATTAAAATCAATGTCAAGGAGGCATATATCTTACAATCTCCCCCTTTTTGATTAAATGACAAACAGACAATTTAACTTTGAGTTTATGTAAGACCCATAATTTTTAAGTGTACTTTATGTATTTTAATGAATTTTTGGTATTGAACTCAGGGGCTTTTTGGCCAAGTTATTAATATTTTGGAGTTTATATGATCAAAAAGATATTTTGATACCAATTAGAATTACTCTTCGATAAATAAATTAATTTAACTGCGGTGAATCTTTTGCAAAGAGTTTAATGCGTTTTGGGTGAAAGGATAATTTAATAAATATCTAAAGGTTTTGAGATATTTGTTAATTATAATTAATATATATATATATATATATATATATATATATATATATATATATATATATATATATATATATATATATATAGAAAAGGAAGGGAAGGAATTGAAAAGAAAAGAAATAGAAAGGAAAGAAAAAGGAAGAAAGGAAAAGAGAAGGAGAGAAAACAGAATTCCATCTTCTTCCTCCTCTGCCTCGCGAAAACCATTTTTCTCCCTTCCTCCATTGTTGCTCGTTTTTGCTTTCTTTTCTTTCCTTAGATTTCGAAATTGATAGTGGGTGATAGGGCAAGGATTTCTCAACTTCACTCTTCCTCTTTGATTCGAAAACGGAGAAAAACGGTATTAGGGATTCAAACTCAAATCTCCCCGTTTCATCTAGATCTAAGCTTCGTTTCGCAAAGAGATAGAAGGGAAAGTTGCTCACTACCACGCTACGGTGCTAGGGGACCAACTTTCGAAGCGGCGTTGCAAGCGGAGATTTTACCGGATTTGCCCGTGGTGCTGTAATCGCACAATACAGCTAACGTGAAGGTAAGGGCTCCTTCCAAACTTTTAGTTTGCATTTAGGGACTTATTTGTGGTCGTGTGGAAAAGAATTTGTTAGGGTTAAAGCGTTGATTTGGGGAAAAACGAATTAATGCTTTATGGGTGAAATTCTAATGTGGGGTTTTGGTGATATTGAAGAATGTTTCATGGAAAATGAATTTAAACTCATTTATGTATGATTTTGAATGAATGAAACTTGTGTGTTTGAGTGGTGGATTGTGTTGATGTGTGTTCGTTGTTTTGACGTGTTCTAAATTGATAACTGATGAAACTTGAGATGTGTTTTGTGTGGAAAATGATTTGGTGTGAATTATGGATTGAATGTGAAAGTATGTGTGAGTTTGTTGTGTGGTTTGTGTGGAAAATGATTTGGAGTGAAGTATGGATTGAATGTGAAAGTTGGTTTTGTGTGGAATTTGAAAACCATTAAGTTAAACGAGTATTAAGAATGGGGAATCTCTTAATGTCTTGTCTACTTAATGTGAGTTTGTTAAAAATCGTTTAAGTTAACTGAGCGTTAAGAATGGGGAATCTCTTAATGTCTCGTTTACTTAATGTGAGTTTTTGAAAATGGTTTCAGTGAAATGAGTATTAAGAATGGGGAATCTCTTAATGACTTGTTTATTGAATGTTTTGTTGTGGAAATCGTTTAAGTCAAAAGTATATTAAGAATGGGGAATCTCTTAATATGTCTGTTTGCTTATGGTTGTTGTGAAAATCGTTAAGTTAAATGAGTATTAAGAATGGGGAATCTCTTAATATCTGCGTTTACTTAATGTCGTCGTAAAAATGATTTTGTGGGGAAATGAATTGTTGTGTTTTGGCGTGAATTGTGTATTAAATTCGTGAATATGTTTGAGTTTGTTTTGTGTGGGATTTGAAAACCATTAAGTTAAATAAGTATTAAGAATGGGGAATCTCTTAATGTCTTGTTTACTTAATGTGTGTTTGTTTGTTTGAAAATCGTTTAAGTTAACTGGGCATTAAGAATGGGGAATCTCTTAATGTCTCGGTTACTTAATGTTGTTTTGAAAATTGTTTAAGTTAACTGGGCGTTAAGAATGGGGAATCTCTTAATGTCTTGGTTACTTAATATTTGTTTTGAAAATCGTTTAAGTTAAATAAGTATTAAGAATGGGGAATCTCTTAATGACTTATTTACTGAATGTTGTTTTGAAAATTGTTTAAGTTAACTGGGCATTAAGAATGGGGAATCTCTTAATGTCTTGGTTACTTAATATTTGTTTTGAAAATCGTTTAAGTTAAATAAGTATTAAGAATGGGGAATCTCTTAATGACTTATTTACTTAATGTTGTTTTGAAAATTGTTTAAGTTAATTGGGCGTTAAGAATGGGGAATCTCTTAATGTCTTGGTTACTTAATATTTGTTTTGAAAATCATTTAAGTTAAATAAGTATTAAGAATGGGGAATCTCTTAATGACTTATTTACTTAATGTTGTTTTGAAAATTGTTTAAGTTAACTGGGCGTTAAGAATGGGGAATCTCTTAATGTCTTGGTTACTTAATATTTGTTTTGAAAATCATTTAAGTTAAATAAGTATTAAGAATGGGGAATCTCTTAATGACTTATTTACTTAATGTTGTTTTGAAAATTGTTTAAGTTAACTGGGCGTTAAGAATGGGGAATCTCTTAATGTCTTGGTTACTCATTGTTTGTTATGGTAAATTGTACTGACCCGTGATAGGTGGCACCTCAGTAAACAGTACTGACCCGTGATAGGTGGTACGTTTACGATTTACGTTTGGTAAGTTGTGCTGACCCGTGATAGGTGGCACCTCGGTAAGCAGTACTGACCCGTGATAGGTGGTACCCTTACGACTTACGTTTTGTCGTTTGGTAAATCGTGCTGACCCGGGATAGGTGGAACCTCGGTAAACAATACTGACCCGTGATAGGTGGTACGTTTACGATTTACGTTTGGTAAGTTGTGCTGACCCATGATAGGTGGCACATCGGTAAACAGTACTGACCCGTGATAGGTGGTACGTTTACGACTTACGTTTCTTGGTGAATTGTGTTTGTCCGTGAGAGACTGCACATGTGTTTGTCCGTGAGAGACTACACCCTATTAAATTATGAATTGTTGGTTCATTTTGTCCGTGTGGGTATTGTGTTGTAAGTGTTATGTTTTGGAATTTGGTGATAACATGTTTGATTGTAATACCATTTCGAAAACTCATGATGTTGTAGTAATTGTGTTATAAGGGTTAAGTGTTATGTTTTAGAATTTGGTGATAACATGTTTAATTGCAATACTATTTCGAAACTCATGTTGTTGTAGCGATTGCGTTATCAGTGCTAAGTGTTAAGATTTGGGATTATGTATGAATGTGATTGAGTTAGTTTATGAGTTTTTGAAAGAATACACAGGGAAATCGATTTACCCAATCGATTTGATGAGTTACAGGGGCCCTATCTTTCACGAAATCGATTTACCCAATCGATTTTGTAATATGTTTTTCAAAACCATTTAAGAAATAGAATTGCCAAATCGATTGGATTCATTACAGGGGCTCTGTCTTTCACGAAATTGATTTGCCCAATCGATTGGATTCAATACAGGGGCTCTGTCTGTCAGGAAATCGATTTACCCAATCGATTGAGTCAATCGATTTACCCAATCGATTGATTTAAGCCCAGAGTTCAGTTTTCACTAAAAACTTTCAGGAAATTGATTTCCCCGATCGATTGGCTTAGTGGAAAATCTTATTTTGAGTTAGATAATTGATTGCTCAATTGATTTATCAATGTTTTGGTGAGTTATGTATTACTTGATGGATTGAGAACTTTCTTTTGTTTTCATTTATATTTGGCAAGCATTACATGAACTTTCAGCATGTGGAAAATCCTTCTAAGATGTATGATAAATTGAAAAGGTTATTTGTGCATTGAAAAGCTTAAATGTTATGTGTTAACTGTTAATTTCGGTTGGTGACCCTTTACAACTATTGTGGAAATCTGGGCTTTGCCCTCAGATGAGAATCAGGATGATCCTACCGGTTCGTACCCTCCGGATGGGAATGTGGATGGGAGTGCTTGATTGGAGCTACGTTAGGAGGATCTCACGGGGCGCGTGGAGATCACTCAGGGTGTTTAGTTGTTTTGTAAAATGATCAGACTAGGTTGACACAAAGGGAACATATGTCTTTCTTTTGGGTTGCTTTTATTTTTAAACTGGAAGACTGTACCACTTTGGTTATGTAAATATTTTGAATTCATATTTTGAGAACTTCTTCCGCTGCTTGTAAATTATAATGACTTAATTATTTTATCCAAAGGTATTACCTTATTTATTTCTCTGTTGTATTTTAATTTCTTTTGGAAAAAAAATACACACTCGCTTTGAAAAACGGGGTGTTACAGTTTACATTTCAAAACTTAACTTCATAATAACTATTATTTAAAAACTCCCCCTGAATTATAGACTTCATAATTCATTTTAATTTCAAATTTCATTTCAACATTAAAACTCCCCCTGAATTATAGACTTCATAATTCATTTCAAGTTTGGTATTAGAGCACATATTCAAGTTTGGTATCAGAGTAATCAGAACACAGTATCAGAGCACATAAGAGTACACTTTATTCAAATTCATTTAAATTTGTGATTTTGTGAGGGCTTAGGCAGCCACAAAATCCAGTTAAATATTTCTGGATTTTGTGAGGGCTTTTACATCCGTCTGATGGTCAGGCATGGAAACACTTTGATCAAATACATCCTGATTTTGTGTAAGATCCACGCAATGTAAGACTTGGATTATCCTCAGATGGAT
Organism: Cicer bijugum; assembly: GCA_037974875.1. NCBI lineage: Eukaryota > Viridiplantae > Streptophyta > Magnoliopsida > Fabales > Fabaceae > Cicer > Cicer bijugum. Next base: position 1,306,147 of record JBBPBT010000850.1, on the reverse strand, counting down.
TTACGCCTTACATACAAGCATCGTCTACTCCTTATTCTTATTGGCCGGTTATTGTTACTCCTTACCAGGTCCTTCTAATCCTACAACTGTTATTGATATTTATTTACAACCTTTGATTGACGATTTGAAGAGGTTGTGCAATGGTGTCTTGACATATGATATTGCTCGGAGAGAAAATTTTATGATGAGAGCTGAATTGATGTGGACCATTAATGATTTCCCCGCTTATGGGATGTTGTCAGGATGGGGCACCCATGGTAAACTAGCTTGTCCTATTTGTATGGAAGATATAAAAGCATTTACTTTAAAATTTGGTGGGAAGGCATCGTGGTTTGACTCGCATCGTAGGTTTTTACCTGCTGATCATGCATTTAGAAGGAACAAAGCTGCATTTATGAAGGGATATGTAGAACGTCTAGGACCCCCGATGAAATTGACATCGGAACAAGTTTGGGATAAAGTAAAAGATATGCCAAAGGTACATGTTGTTAATGGTGTGGCTTGTAAACCACAAGGTTACGAACAATGGCACAATTGGACAAAAAGATATATTTTTTGGGATCTACCGTATTGGAAAGATAATCTTTTGAGACATAATCTCGATGTTATGCATATTGAGAAAAATTTCTTTGACAACATCTTTAATACTGTGATGAATGTGAAAGGGAAAACAAAAGATAATGACAAAGCTAGAAAAGACATAGGTATATATTGCAGACGACCAAATTTGTTGTTGGTGGAACAAAACGACAAGACCCTAAAACCTCGTGCGAATTACACTTTATCTAATGATGAAGCCAAATCTGTTTATCGTTGGATCAAAGAGCTGAAGACGCCTAACGGTTATTGTTCGAATTTGGCAAGATGTGCTGATGTGGAAAATGGGAGGATGCATGGGATGAAAAGTCATGATTGTCATATATTTTTAGAGTGTTTACTTCCTATTGCCTTTAGTGCTTTACCGACACATGTATTGAACCCACTTATTGAAGTGAGTCAATATTTCAAGAATTTGTGCTCTTCAACATTCATTGATAAAGATCTGACCAAGATGGAAAATGACATTCCGATCATTCTATGTAAGTTGGAGAAAGTATTTCCTCCTGGGTTTTTTGATTCGATGGAGCATCTCTCAGTGCATCTTGCAAGTGAAGCTAGGCTTGGTGGACCAGTTCAGTATAGATGGATGTATCCATTTGAAAGGTGATATATATATACATACATCTCTTTAATTAATTTCAATATACTTCAACTTATATATATATATATACATGGAGCTTATTGTACATCTCTTTGTATATTATAGGTTCATGGGTTATTCAAAACGGTCGGTGAAAAACCAAGCTAGAGTTGAATGGCACACCTATTACATCAATGGATACAAATTTCAAACTGAATCTTGGACTGAAGGAAAAGAAACAATTAACTGTGGAGTTTTTATGAAAAGTGTCTCTGATAGTGGTGTAGTAGAAGATTTCTATGGCATAATTGAGCATATTTATGAAATTGACTACACGTTCCTAGATTATGCGTAAAAAGTGGTGTTGTTTTACTGTAAGTGGTTTGATCCATCTAGCAGAGGAACTAAAATCAATTTGATATCCAATACTGTAGACATTCGAATGAGAAAAAGATATGCACGGTTTGATCCATTTGCCCTGGCTCATAATGTAAGACAAGTGTATTATGTTCCTTATCTATCAACTGTCAGAAGCAAGCAAGGTTGGTGTGCTGCAATCAAAACAAGACCAACGAGTGGAATAGAAGAAGTTGAAGCAGGTCAAAATGAAGAAGTTGCATTTCAAATGGATGAAATGTCAAATTTGGATCATGTGATTGGAGATGAGACTATTAGTCAACTTTGACATGAGTCACACATTGGAGAAGAAGTTGATGAACAAGAAATAGATGAATTAGAGAACGATGAAGCCAATATTGACTTAACTCATTCATCAAATGAATATACTGATGATGAAGATGACCAAGACGAAGACAATTAATTAATTAGGCATTATATATATATATATATATATTTGTATGGATATCGATATATATAATATTATATATTTCTTTATTTATGTGAGTGTTAAAATATATTTATGTATATTTCATTATTATTATTATATATATATATATATATGTATGGATATATCATTATTTATATATGTATATTTCTTTATTTCTTTATTTCTTTATTTCTTTATGTATAAAATTTATTTATTTATTTCTTTATTTATGTATCTTTCTTTATTTCTTTATTATTTACATATAATTAATCTTATGTTAATTGTACATACACACATATATTATATTATATATATGTATGGATATGGATGTATATATATAGAGAGAGACATGGCTTCAGTGGGAGTAGGAGGATCAGGAGGTTCAGGAGGTTCAGATGGATCAGGAGGACCAGGAACGGCGGCAATACAAGGAATATCCAAAACATCACGTGGTAAGAAAAAAGTTGCTAGACCACGTGTTGTTAATGACCCATCTCTCATGCCGATGCCGACCATTGGTACTAGTGGTGGAGCTATTCCTTTATATCCAGAGGTCCCAGTAGAGCCTTATACGTTAGACGAAATCATGGAACCCAGATGTGTTGATTGCTACAACCGCATTGTCATAATTCCAGAAGGAGATAGGTATGTAAACTATGATTGTTAAATATTTTATTATTGCATATCATGTTACATTATTTTATTAATTAATTTTTATATTTAATTTGCATGTAAATTTTGAAGATATCTTCCTTTTAAACCATCTACAAAGGCAATTGTTGAAGTCATACAAGAGAAATACAAAAAGCCATGGTTGTCTTGGGGTGAGATTAAAGAGGATAAGACACCTCAATTTAGGGAAGTTGATCAGTTTCTACATTATTTCAAAGTAAGTGATTACATTAATTTATTTAAGTACTAATTAATTATATATACATTTGATTGCTTAATTGAATTATATTTTTAATATTTTTTAAATTTAAACAAACAATAGACTAAATGTACATGGAAAAGAGAGCATGATGCCGCTGTTATGGCTTCATTTGACCATCGCTTTTCCAAGTGTCTCTCATCTATGTTGTCTTACGCACGTAATAAGGGCGAGGAAAAACGACCTAATTGGATTGGTGAAAATGTTTGGACTGCTTTGTGAAGTAAGTGGAACACAGATGCTTACAAACAGAAGAGAGAAAAAGCAAAGATTAATAGAGCATCTGAGAGGGGTACTAGTACTCATAAGGGAGGTTTCATGTCTACTGGAGAAATTAAATATTATATGGTAATTAATTATTATTTATAATATATAACTATTAATATTTATTCAATTAATCATCACATTTCACCATAAACTTGACATTATTTTAATATATATTTTAGGAAAAGCAACTTGGAAGGGAGGTTACTCAGGCTGAGATACATCGCTATCTTCATGTTAATCCTCAAACAAATGAGTATACTGATTCGTTATCAAAAACTATTCAGGTAATTGTTATATATTTACACCTTTAAATTATTATATATTAATTATTAACTATTTTAATTTTTAATTTTTTAATTTTTAATATAGGAACAACTTGAACAAGTCATGAAAGAATGGGATGATCATCAAGCTACTCTTCCTCCTGCTATGCGAGCTACTCTAGTGCAGCGGAAACAATATGAGACTGCAAGTTTTATGAACATCAGTGGTGGCAAGTACAAAGGGTGTGTGCTGGGAGCCGGTACTTTATCATCAACCTTTGTGAAAGGTCCAACCGGCTATATTCAGACTGAGACGTCTTCTTCTTATGCTAGTACGGATCGATCTCATCGTCCGACGCCGATAGATAATCTTGACCAGTTAAAGGAGCAATGGGCAAGTGAGCAAGAAGAAAGGACACAGCAGCTGATACAAGCCGCAATTGATAAATTGAATGAGGAATGGAAACAGAGGTTTCAAGAGCAGCAACAGCAGTTTCAGCAGCAACATCAATTTCAACAACAACAATTTTCATTTCCTCCTGTCTTTCATCAGCAGTTCCCGCCTCGGCCTCATTACTTGCATCAACAACCAATTTTTCAGCAGCAACAAAATTACTCTCAATACTCGCAACAGCAGCAACCGCCTCCAAGTTTCCAATAGCAACACCAGGATCCTTTGAACTCTGCCTTCCAGCAACAGCAGCAGCCAATGTTTCAACGACAACAATATTTTCATAATTATTAGTATGCTCCATCATCTTCACATCAACATCCTCAACCTCAACCAGATCAATATCAAATTGCATACCGACCGACTATGCCAACAACTGGGTTGATCAGATCAGATTTAAATCAACCTCAGCCAGCTAGGGCTCCTCCTTCGACTACTGGTGGTGCCATTGAAGATGAAAATCAATTTCAAAGCGTGATGTCTCCTCCAACACAAATGCATAATACTTTTGAGGGACTTCTTTCGTCGGGTATGAATGCAGGAAATAATGATGGTGGGAGTGGAGCAGATCAGATGAATTATTATGATGATTGATGTGATTTTTGGGTTGTACGATATTATTGTGTGTTTAATTAATTTCCACTTCGTAAGACATTATTTGTTAAATTTGGGTTTGTAAGACATTAATTGTTAATTTTGGAATGCATGTTTTATTTGATTTTATCATGATTGCTATAGCTAGCTTTAATTATTATTAATATTATGTTTTTATATATAATATTTATTTTTATTTTAATTTTAATATTTAATATTTAATTTTATTTAAATTTTTATTTAAGATTAATTTAAATTATAATTTATTTATAATTTACATTTATTTAAATTAATGTTTAATTATAATTATAATTATTAATTTAAATATTTTATTATTAATATTTTATTATTTAAATTAATCTTTAATTTAATTATTAATCTTTATTTTTAATTTAAATATTTTATTTTAAATTTTAAATTATATTAAGATTAGTTTATTATATATATATATATATATATTAGATTTAATTTATAATTACATTATATTTTAAATTTAATTTAATTATAACTTAAATTTTAATATTATAATTATATTAATTTATTATATATAATATTATAATAAACTATTAATTTATTATATATAATATTATAATAAACTATTAATTAATTATATATATATTTTTAATTACGTTGGCATTTGTGGCGGCCAAAAGCCCTCACAAAGGTCCAGTCAGCATTTCACCAATTCCTTTGTGGCGGCCAAAGGTCCTCACAAATGTCCAATCAGTTAAATTCGTCATGTCCTTTGTGGCGGCCTATGCCCTCACAAAGGCAGACTTTCGTGGCTGCAAAAGCCCTCACAAATGCCTGTCTTTTTGTGGCTGCAAAAGCCCTCACAAATGCCAGCCTGTTTTAGGCACTTTGTGGCTGCAAAAGCTCTCACAAAATTTTGTGACCAGCTTCTTTGTGGCTGCCAAAAGCCCTCACAAAAGCCACCTTTGTGGCTGTTTTTTTCCCTTTGTGAGGGCTTTTGGCCCTCACAAAATCCTTGTATTATTGTAGTGTTAGCTTTGTGAGCAGCTTGAGACTCCATAAATTCCAGCAACTTAGCTAAAACTTCATATTGGTTTTCAGCTTGCTCAGGTTGTTCAGCATTTGGTTGAGCTCTTGTCCAAATACCATTGATCCTTTTCAATTGCATTTGATTGACAATTGATTCACCAAAGATCAGAGTTGTCTTTATTGATTCTTCATTGACAAACGAGATTTTGAAGTGTCTCAAAATCTTGGTTATTAGCTGAGGGTAGGGGAGCATCAGCTTTCCTTATGTTGTTTCCAACATGTTCATCAGCACAATCCATGTCCAGCTCATCTTGAGCTCCTTGTACAGGCTCCAAAGAAGAATAATGTCTAGCTTCTGGACTACAGCATGGTTCCCTGATCTAGGTAACAACATCCTTGTTAGCACATACATCAGCATCTTGTGTTGGACCTTCATCTGACCGATTAGGAGAGATATTTTTTCAACAAATCCTTCAATCATTAGGTCTTGAATTGTTGTGTGTCTGTCTACTCATGTTTCCCAAGCATCATCAGTAGAGTCAGGATCAGTCTTGCCATCAACAGATTCTCCATAAAAGGACAGTCCTGAAAGCTTGGAGAACTCTTTAAAGGACATGGAAATTTTCTTTTCTTTAACTTCAGACTTAAAACCAGTGTCTATGAGAGTGAAGTTAGAGTAGAAAGCTCTAATTAGTCTTGGATAGATTTCGAGGAGGCAAGAAAGGAAATCTACCAAACCATGAAATCTTAGATGGTTTTGGAAAGTGAATTCGTTTGAATCAAAGTATGCAAAATCCAGAGTTCTTGCCTCATGGATTTTTCATTTTAGAAATGCAGGAGATAGAGCAAAATCCTCAACAGGTTTACCTTTAGAAGGTTGAGTCTTCTTTGGTTGAGGAGAAGAAGTGGTTTTCTTCTTCTTTTGGGTTGGCTCTTTCATTGCATCACCCATCAGTTTTTCAGTTTGAGGAGCCTTCCTCTTTTTGATTTTTCCTTGATCAGTGGCAATGGCTTTCCCTTTATCCTTTGCCATGATCTTATGAGTTGGAATAGACACTTTTTTGAAGTGGGTGGAGGAGAGGGTGTTCTACCACTTGAGGTTGACGAAGAGGATGGTGATTTATCACTTGTTTGCTTTACTCTAGCCATTTGCAAGATTTAGGAAGTTTGAGATGTTTCAAGGAATCAGAGAAATCGAGTTTAGAAAGAGGTTGAGAGATGTAAAAAGCATAGAGAGAAAACATAGAAGTTTTAGAAGTTAAGGAAAAATGAGTTGAGAAATCGACTGAGGGTTTTAAGTAGTACTGTTCAGAATCGATTTCTAAATCGATGTTATTAAGCCTTTGCACACGACAAGTCGATTGCCAAATCGATTTTGTTACCGTTATTGGAGGGAAATGAAAGGTTAAAGTTATAGTTGCCTCCAACGGCTTGTAATTTTTTGCAACAGTCATATTTCAAATCGATTCCCAAATCGATTTCCTTAAGTAAGTGTATAATGGTTAAATCCATTTCCATATCAGTTCAGGAAAGCTTCTCATAATAGCATTGACTTCCAAATCGACTTAGTTGGCTTGCAGGTTTGATAAATTGACAAAATCGATTACCAAATCAATGCTCGGGTTTGAGTTTGGAAAATTTCTCAAATCTTTGGATTTCTGGGAAAAATAATCGATTATGAAATCGATTCTTTGAACGATTTTCCAAATCATCAATCGATTCACCAATCGATTGGATTGATGTATACTTCAGCATTTATTGCTACTGCAGATCACTAAATCGATTATGAAATCGATCCTTTGAATGATTTTCCAAATCTTCAATCGATTCACCAATCGATTGGATTGATGTATACTTCAGCATTGATTGCTACTGCAGATCACTAAATCGATTATGAAATCGATTATCGTGTTTTACATTTTGACAATTGAGATATTGTGCAGCATAAATCGATTATGAATTCCATTTTGTAATGCTGATTTGAATGTTGACATAGGATAATCGATTTACAAATCAATTTATCTATTGCAAGTTAGTCAGTTTAGACGAAACATCGATGTCTCAATCGATTTTGCACAGAGATCAGAGTTCATTTTAATCTATTATACCAAGTTTCAATCTAATATAGAAGAAACTTTCTTTGGGTAGAGTTTAGGTAAAGATATCAGCTAATTGATCAGAAGAAATAATATATTCAAGCATGATATTACCATTTTGGTATTGATCCCTAATGAAATGATGTCAGATCTCTATATGCATTGTTCTTGAGTGCATGACATGATTCTTGGTGATATTTATGGCACTAATGTTGTCACACATTATAGGCACAGTTCCAAGATCAACACCAAAGTCAGAAAGGTTTTGTTTCATCCATAATACTTGTGCACAACAACTTCCAATAGCTACATATTCAGCCTCAGTTGTTGAAAGTGCAACACTATTTTGTTTCTTGTTATGCCAAGATACAAGTGAATTCCCTAATAGATGGCAAGTACCAGATGTACTTTTTCTGTCTAATTTACAACCAGCAAAATCAGAATCAGAATAGCGAACAAGAGTGTAAGTTGATCCATTAGGATACCATAAACCTAGATTTTTGGTTCCTATTAGATATCTAAAAATTCTTTTGATTGCACTTAAATGGGATTCCTTAGGATTAGCTTGATATCTTGCACACATGCAGACAATAAACATAATATCAGGTCTACTAGCTGCAAGATATAATAAAGATCCAATCATTCCTCTATACATGGTCACATCTACAGATTTTCGCTTTTCATCTTTTTCTAAATGACAAGCTTGACTCATGGGTGTATTAATGGATTTAAATTTATCAAAGCCAAACTTCTTTAAGAGATCATTACAATACTTAGTTTGACTTAGGAAAATACCATTCTTGCTTTGGTTGATTTGAAATCCTAAGAAGAAGGTTAATTCTCCCATCATGGACATTTTAAATCTTCATTTCATCATATTTTCAAATTCTTTGCAAAGCTTACTGTTTGTTGATCCAAAAGTTATGTCATCAACATAAATTTGGACAAGCAAAATGTCTTTTCCCTTTTTCTTTATAAAGAGTGTTTTATCAACATTTCCTCTTAAAAAAATTTGTTGTATGAGGAAATTGCTGAGTTTTTCATACCAAGCTCTTGGAGCTTGTTTCAATCCATAAAGAGCTTTTGTTAGTTTATAAACATGGTTTGGAAAAGCAGGATCCTCAAATCCTGGAGTTTGACTAACATAAACCTCCTCTTGAATATCTCCATTCAGAAAAGCACTTTTTACATCCATTTGATACAATTTAAAATCCATGATACAAGAAGTTTCATCATAATCAATACCCTCCTCCTGGTAATAATCTTTAGCAACTAGTCTAGTCTTATTTCTAGTGATTACTCCATTCTCATCCATTTTATTCCTAAACACCCATCTAGTTCCAATATAATGAAGTCTTAATTAAAATATATGTTACGAAGAAAAGCAATTGTCTTATCAAAATATTGTAACACAAATATTACTAAGCATAAAAAAAAACCAATACATGATTAGATAAATTGGTATTATATTTGTAAAAACCAACAACTTTTTTATTCCTAAAATGCAACAACCAAAATTTGCATTGCCAAAAAACAACAAAGTCTTCGATACATTCCACTAGTTTCATGTATCTTGGTGATGATCTTCAAGTCCAACCTAAAAATTTATTATATTAACTATATTAATATAAATAAAGGGAAAATATACAATTATAGTTATGAATATTAAAAAAAAATGAATCACAAGTACCTATTGCAAGAAAAGACTAGCAACATATCACAAGTGTTAAATACCAACAAGTTATAAGTCTACAAAGTATCTAATCATAGCAATAAATCAACTTATTTAATCTCATAATTAAGTCAACCCAATTTAGCTTAAGACCAACAAAAGAACACAATGAGACGCACCATAAAAGGATTGACCAAAATGATTTAACAAATAGTAATTTTATAAATAGTTTTTTGTTTATGCTTTTGTTGATAGTTAATTAAGCGTAACTCAATTTGGTCTATCTGAATAACCTTCACAATAAAAAAAAAAGGTTGCATTAGACTTGGGTGAAAGTAGTTAGAGTAACCCAAATACCAATTTAGAACTTGGCTAACTCTTGCACTAACAGATTTTGAATTCAATACAATTGTTAGGTTTTTTTCTTAACAACTCTTTTTTGAAAAATAAATATCAAAATACTCTTATTTGAAAATTAAATACTAAAATACCCCATTTTTTAGTTATAAGTCGCCATTTGGAATAACGACTTTCCAAAGGCTTTTTAAAAAGAAACCAATTTTTTTTCAATTTTTAATGAAATAACAAAAATATTATATATATATATATAATTAAAAAAATTATTAAAAATACATAATAATACATAAATAGAAATTTTAAATTCTGATAAAATTTTAGTAAGCCTAAATTCCAAATGGAAATTTCTTAAAGTTTTTTTTTATAAAAAATATTTTTTTCAATTTTTATTGAAATAACAAAAATAATATATATATATATATATAATTCATAAAAATACATAAATAGAAATTTTAAATTACGATAAAATTTTAGAAAATCCAAGTTCCAAATGTTGATTTCCCAAAGGTTTTAAAAAAAAATATTTCAATTTTTATTGAAATAACAAAAATAATATATATATATATATATATATATATATATATATATATATGTATATATAATTAATATGATTTATAAAAATACATAAATAGAAATTTGAAATTACAATAAAAGTTTAAACTACATATTTATTCATAAAAAACATCACAAATTTTATAAAAATTACGATAATTAATGTCGAAGGTGGCCTCCAGTACCACATTACCAAGGTTTTCTCACACGTACGGGATTTTGGCGACGCCTTGGTACATCACCAGTTTGTTGTTCTTCTTCTTCTTCTTGATCTTCGTCTTCTTGCTGTTGAGGATGTCAAGGAGGAAGTGCTGCAGAAGAACTACTTCCACCTTGAGTCCAGTTGGATATTTGATTCAACGGAGTATATGCATTCCCAAAGCTTGGAATTTGAATATTTTGTTGACACATATTATTCAGTAACTGGGTAACGGACGCATGTGTATTATGACGAGTGTTGAACGTGTTATACAACAATTCCTCTTCGCTTGATGCAAATGATAGTTGACGATTGTCTTCTTGATGTGGTTGTTGGCTGTCAAAATTAAATTGTTCTCCTGGCGTGAACCCATAAGATTGATGTGGTGTATGGGTAAAAGTATGATGAGGCAGTTGAGTGTCATGAGATGTTGGTCTATAATATTGGTTTTGTTGTGTTGTGTTGGGCATGGATTCTTGGAAAAAATGTTGGCTAGATTGTGGTGGAGGTTAGGGTGGATTGACACGAGGATCAACCAATTGGTTTTCTACAGAAATAAATCGTTTAAAATTTTTGCAAAATCAAACCATGTATTCATAACTTAGTTTGAATTCAACATTTAGAGGTTAAACATGAAGAATATGATTTTCTCGTTCATTCCACTCTTTGTTCTCATTTTCGTAAAATAATGCTCAACTATAGTCAACTTGTTTATGCAAATCTACCTTATGATACTTTCTCATGTTCCTCAAAGGATGTGGAATTTCTTGAGGTAGTCTAAATTGTAGTTTCACTCTGTCAATTTGATGCATTTCTATTATGTAGAAATAAATTAAACATGTAGATGCATTCCATAGCCAATTGTCTTCTGGATGATCGTATGTTAGGCGTATATATGGCCTCTAGAGAAACTAATATATAACAAGTTTGTTAGTAATATATGCATAAGAAAAATAAAATAATAGAAATATCGTAATGTTCTTATATATTACATCATTAACTATCATGTGATCAATTTTTATCGATATCCAACGGTATAATAACGAGGTGTATCACCAAATTTCATACCCTCCAATATATCTACGAAAATAGATTTGAATTTTAGTGAATTAATTAATAGTTTTATAAATATAATATTTAATATTTTTTATATTTACCTTTTTGCGAATGGAAAATGAGGCTCAAGATTCCTTATTGGTGCAAGAAATGGAATATGGTACCATGCCCACGTTTGAAGTAGACGTGAACATCCGCCGATCGACATAATATCGGGTTCAGATGCACGACACAATTCTCTATAAAGTGTTGCCAAGCACGTTGAACCCCAATTGTATTCTCCCGTCTCTCGCAAATCTCTCAACATGTGCAACCACATAATATGTACTATGTTGTGGGATTTGTCAAGCATTAATATGCCACCAATCATTTCTAAAATGTATGCTCTACAATGTATAATTATTTCTTCATTAGATTATTCTGGAGTTAACAGTGAAAATTTATTCTTAGCAATTTTAATTTTATGAAACTCCCTTTTCTTTGAGATTCAGGTGGCATGACTCCTAACAAATCTAAAAACTCATTTGTCTATGATACCATAGTTGATCCGGTTACAGCTTTATCCCCAATACGTAAGCCAAGTATCAACACAACATCTTCTAATGTTATGGTACATTCACCCGTTCGAAGATGAAACGTGTGGGTTTCAGGTTTCCATCTACGTGTGATACGTTACCAAACCCGACTTGATTCAATAATGAAGTTACTAACGAATTTGGTCCAATGTGTTTATGGCTAAGTGATCTTAAATTTTGAGATGAATCCTGTAATAAGCAAAGAATAAAAATATATTTGAAGATATTAGAATGAGATGAATCATAATATAGTTTAAAATATATTTTAGAATGAAACTTAGTATACAATATATAAAAAATAAAAAATAAAAAAAAATTAGAAGATATTACAATAAAACTATATTTTAGAATGAAACTTAGTATAAAATATATAAAAAAAGTATAAAAAAATATAACATAAAGTATTGTATTACTTACAAAATTTTAAATGTGGTGTAGCGTTGATATGTGGTTATCATTATTTAATAACAATGTCATTTAGATGAAATATAAAGAGCAATAAAGAAATATTAATAATAGAAGGGTGAAAATATAAAGAAGAATGACGTTTTGAAGAGTGGAAGAGTGAAGAAATATGATCCTAAACTTGACCTATTTATAAACAAGAAAACACTTTGAATGACTAAAAAATTATTATGCATGGCTTCACACAAAAAGTACTTTGAAAATAAACACTTCTGGACGAAGAAGACTGAATATGATGGCAAGTGTAACAGCGCGAGTGTATTTATTTTTTTTTTCAAAACAAATTCATAGTAACAAAGAAATAAATAAGGAAATACTTTTGGATAAATATTTTACTCGTATCACAACGACAAATAAGTCAACAGAATTTAGAAGCAGCGGAAAAGTTTTTGAAATATGAATCCAAAGTATTTACACATCAAAAAGTGGTACATGGATCCCATCATAATAAAATGTCAAGCTGACAATATTAGTATAGGTACAATCTTCCAAATTAAAATAAACACAACCCAAAAAGAAAGACGTCCAGTCCCTATACATCGACCTAATCAGATCATTCTACAAAAACTATACATCCCAAATGATCTTCACGCGCCCCATAAGACCCTCCTGACACGACTTCAGTCAGGTGTGTCCAAATACATTCCCATCCACGGGGTACCAACCGGTAGAATAGTCCTGGTTCTAATCTGAGGGCAAAGCCCAGATTTCCACAATAGTTGTAAAGGGTTACCAACCGAAATTAACAATTAACACATAACATTTAAGTTTTTAAATGCACAAAATAATCTTTCAACTTAGCATGCACCTTAAAAGGGTTTCCATATGCCAAACAGTCATAAACAAGGTTGAAAAATGAAATTTTTAACAAAACAACATTGTTGTATTCGAATACAACATCTCTGTATTTGAATACAAGGCTGTTTCAGCATTCAGCAGCAAAAACAACATATTTGTATTCGAATACAGCCTTCTGTATTCGACTACACAACAAGTCAGTAGCAAAACAACATGTTTGTATTCGAATACATCCTTCTGTATTTGACTACACAGTAAGTCAGTGGCAAAAGCAACATGTTTGTATTCGAATACAACCTTTTATATTCGAATACACATCTAACAGCAGCAGAAAAACAGCAAAATTCAGCATTTTTCAGCTTTTTAAAGGGTTTCGAAATCAATCAACATTTACACAGAAATCCAAACAATCACACTTAACAATTATAGCGCAATCACCACAACAACCTGAGTTTCGAAATGATTTTGTAATAAATCACACTAACCCACAATTCCAAAACATTAACACTTAGCAATTATAGCACAATCACCACGACAACTTGAATTCAAACACTCAATCATAATCTTAAATCAAACACGACTCGCGTGCCAAGCACCCTAATGCAATGTGTATATGTCAAAATGCATAGACTCGGAATTCCAAACTAAAACCATCCTTGAAGGGCCGTAAATCATAATTGTACCGCCTATCACAGGCCGAAGTACTAAATTATCGCGGTGCTACTATCATCGGTCAGCACGATTTACTAAAAATGTAAATCGTAAATGTACCGCCTATCACAGGCTGAAGTACTATTTAGTGAGGTACCACCTATCACAGGTCAGCATAATCGTAAATGCATATATTAAGATATTCCCCATTCTTAATACTCATTTAACTCTAACAATTTCGACGACAATCATTAAGTAAATACATATATTAAGAGATTCTTCATTCTTAATACTCATTTAACTCTAACAATTTTCACTACAAACATTTAGTAAACAGAGATATTAAAAGATTCCCCATTTTTAATACTCCTTTAATTCTAATGATTTTTACGACAAACATTATGTAAACAGAGATATTAAAAGATTCCTCATTTTTAATACTCGTTTAACTCTAATGATTTTCAAATTCCACACAGAGCATACTCAGACAGCATACTCAGACATATACTCAAATTTAATCCACAATTCACACCAAATCACATCAATTCATTTTTCCACAAAATCCACACAAACACATCTCAAAATTTTTAAATATTAATTATGAACACATCAAACACGACAACCATAAAATTATCTCAACCCACCACTCAAACACATCAAATTTCATTTCCTCAAAACCACACATAAATGAGTTAAATTCATTTTCCATGAAACACTCATCAATATCACTAAAACTCAACTCTAAAATTTCACCCATAAAAGCATTAAATTCATTTTCCCCAAATCAACACTTCAACCCTAACAAAATTCTTTTCCACACAACCACAGATAAATCCCTAAATGCAAACTAAAAGTTTGGAAGGAGTCATTACCTTAACGTTAGCTTTAACGAGCGATTAAGATACCACGAGTAATTCCGATAAAATCTCCGCTCGTGAAGTCGCTTCCAAAGTATGTTCACTAGCACCGTAGCATGGAGGTGAGCAACTTTCCCTTTAATCACTTCTTGAAACGAAGCTTAGATCTAGTAGAAAAGTGAGGGTTTCTGATTGACGATTTTCAAAACCCCTAACACCGTTTTTCTTCGTTTTCGAATCAACGCAGAAGAAGGAAGTTGAGAGCTCTTTTCTTTCTCACCCACTAAGCCTTGGGTTTCTTTTCTTGAAGCAAAAGGAGGAAAAACAAAATGGAAGGAAATAGGAAGAAGAAGGGTTCGCGAGAATGGAAGAGGCAGCATTTTCGTTTTCTCTTTTTCCTTCCTCTGTTTGTTGTATTCTTTCTATGTTCCTTCCTTTTCTAATTTCTTTCTAACATATATATATATATTATTAATAATATATATATATATATATATATATATATTATAATTAAAATTAAACTCACAAATATCTAACAACTCTTACACACATCACTTCACTCACATCTCAAATCATTTTGATAAAAATGTCTACTCTCGTCGCAACTCAATTGATAGATAAAATTTTCTGCAACCAGATATATTTATAACAAAATTGCCCGATATTAAATTCTTCATAACATAAATAAATTATTCTCCGACAAATAATTTTAATCGGGGCTCCAAATATATTTTTGGCATTAAATTCATTAAATACCAAAATACAATGATTTGGCAAAAATGGCATTAAATTCATTAAAAATCAAAATACAATGATTGGGCAAAAAACCCTCAGAGTTCAACACTAAAATACCCTAAAATTGCATAATTTATGATTTAAAATTAAGGGTCTTACAGCAAGGATTAGATTGGACGGAGAAGACTTAATATGAGAAGACACATTTTTGCAACTTTCCAATGTAAAAATATATTCATATTCTGATTCCACCTAAATCACCATTTGGAAAGGCGATTTCTCAAAGCTTTTTCAAGGTCGCCTTTTGGAATGGCGACTTGCAGTAGGTGGTTTCACAAGGTTGCCTTTTGAAATGGCGACTTGCCAAAGGAATGTCACGAAGTCGCCTTTGAGATAGGCGACTTGTAAGGCCATGCATGCACCATTGAATTATCACAAGGGCAGTGCACAAGTGTTGACAGCATTTGGCAACATTGCATGTATCACAATTGATTGTCTATAAGTATGATATATTATTTTCATTGCATTTCATCTCAATCTCAATATCTCATTTTCATATCAATGGCACCAAAAATATATTTTTTTCCGATTTATTACAATGGTGAAATATGTGGAAGACAAGTTATTGGTAAATGTTTCAAAATTGATGAAAAAAAAGCTATTCGAGTTCATTTTGGATTCAACCTTAATTAAAGAAAAAAATTGAAGCAAAGTTGAGGTTCGAAAATCAGAAGGTGTCTAATATAATTTTTCGACACCGTATCTCATTTGGACAATGCCTAGTTCATTATGAATTGTTAAATGTTGAAGACAACGAAGATGTTGAACTCATGTTTGTTGTTCATAAATAGTGGGCACAACTCAGATCTATCGAGTTATATGTCACATTTGAGGATGGTAATTCATTATACGATGTTGGTCAACCACCATCCTCAACTACACCTCATCTTGAATACCATTTTCAAACAAAAAGCACTTATTCTTTTCAAAATTATTAATCTTACCAACCCAAACCATACCAAACTGAACCATACTTTGACCAGACCAAAACATATGAACTTGAACCATCTCGACCTGAAGCAACTCAACCTGAGCCATACATTCCACTAAGTGATATGGCCTATTTTGATCAACAAGAAATAGGTGAGGAGAGTGAAGAAGAAATATGCTTTGATGAAGAAGAGGTTGAGGACGATGACAATGGTGACAATCTAGAGCCAGAACCTCATGTAATTAAAATGACATACGACCCACCATTCCATATGCATAATCTAAACTTGGATTATGTTTACCAATCCTCCGAATTTGATATGCCATCTATGAACCACCTCCATTATATGAATCTCTTGAGATTGGAATGAAGTTTAATAGCAAACCAGATTGTCAACTTGCAATTAAGCATTATCACATAAAACACTCCCTCAATTACCGTGTAGTACAATCTGATCAGTACAACTATGTAATTAAATGTGTGAATCGATAATCCTTGTTCAAATGCAGGGCTTTGTTAAGCCAAAAAAAGTAAGCAATGAGTGATTGGTCGTTTTAAGGGGCCCCACAATTGTGCAAATTGCTCTATGTCACAAGATCATACCAAACTTGACTCTAACATCATATGTGAAAGCATAAAGTCACTTTTGAAAGTTGATCCATCAATTAAAGTGAAGGTGATCATTGCACATATTCGGGAATGATACAACTACACAATCACCTATAGAAAGGCATGGATGGCAAACAACAAAGCTATCAAAACGATTTATGGGAACTGGGAAATGTCTTACAATGACCTTCCAAGGTGGTTGTTGGCTAGGCAAAAATTTCTTCCAAGAACTATTGTGGAAATGGAAGTATCACTTGCATATTCTAATAATACTCTATTATGATAATTTCTTTCCCTCTGTGCATATCTGGGTTTAAATTTTGTAAACTACTTGTCTCAGTGGATGGAATTTGATTGTACGGAAAGTACAAGGGGACTCTTTTTCTTGCTATTGCACAAGATGGAAACAAAAATCCAACTTCCATTTTTTATGCACTTGTGGAAAGTGAGACAAGGGGTGCTTGGAGTTTTTTTTTTTTTTGAAAAATCTAAGAAGGTATGTAACACCTCAAGTCGACGTTTGTTTAATTTCAGATAGACATGAATTTATTAAAAGTGCTTATAATAATTCAAATAATGGTTGACATGATCCTCTGTCAACACATGTGTACTGCATCTGACACATTGCAAAAAATTTCATAAGAGAGTTCAAAAGAAAACTTGCTTGTATGGATAATGATCTAATTCTTCTAAGTATATTTTCCACTTATCATTTTATCATATTTGATAATTTTTACATCATTTCTAACAGGATATGCATTAAATGAGCCATCATTCAAATATTACCGCAATGAAATCAAGATGGCAAATCCAAAGGCTTTAAGATGGATCGATAATATCCCCCCAGAACAATGGACTATGACTTATTCTTAAGGTCAACAATGGGGACACATGACAACAAATATTTCTAAGTCAATCAAGACAATGATCAAGGGTACACACAATCTCCTAATCAATGTTTTGGTACAATGAACATATTATAGATTGGGAGTTTTATTTGCAAAAAGGGGACAACAATATCAAACATCATTAGCTTCTGGTCGAGTATACACAGACGATTGCATGCACAAGATTAAATGTGAAGTTGGTAAATCTAATATTCACCAAGTCATGCAATTCGACCGAAATCATTTTTCTTTCATGGTGCATGAAACAGTAAACTCAAGAGAGGTGCGACAAAGTGGTAATTTTAAAGTCAACCTTCAAAGAAAATGGTGTGATTGTGGAAAATTTCAGGCTATACATGTTTCTTATTCACATATCATAGTTGCATGTTCTTATGCTCGTCAAAACTATTTAGTGTTTCTAACTAATGTGTACAAGATTGTTAATGTATTTAACATCTACAAAGAAGAGTATTCACCTATACCTAATGAAGGATATTGGCCCACACATGAAGGTGACACATTGTATCACAATCTTCAAATGCAGAGAATTAAAAAAGGTCGTTCAAATAGTACCCATATTAGATCTGAAATGGACGTTAAAGAAAAAGTACCAAGAAAATGTGGATTGTGTCGATTAATTGATCATACTCAAAAATATTGTCCAAATGTTACAGCCAACTCTAGTCAATTATCGTAATTTAAAATTTTTATTTATGTATTTTTATATATTTTTATGAATTATATTAATTATCATTATATATATATATATATTATTTTTGTTATTTCAATAAAAATTGAAATAAATGTTTTCTTTAAGAAAAAACCTTGAGAAATCCCCATTTAGAACTTGGGTTTACTAAAATTTTATCATAATTTTAAATTTCTATTTATATATTTTTTTGAATTATATATATATATAATATTTTTGTTATTTCAATAAAAATTGAAAAAAGTGAAATTTTTTTCTTTCTTATAAAGCCTTTGAGAAGTCGCCATTTGGAACTTGAGCTTCCTTAAGGAAGTCGCCATTCCAACTTTTGCACTAACAAATTCAATATAAGCAACCCAATTTAGCTTAAGACCAGCCAAAGACAATCCGCAAAGCATATGATGAAATAATAGGGATTTAGATGCAGAAGGAAATGAGAAAACAAAATGTGTAATTTGGATTAATTATTTGTTGTTACCTTAATGATTTATTTGATATTTTAGTAATAAAAAAATTGATTGATAATGATTTTTATTTTTCTGTTATAATTTTTATAAAGTTGTATTTTTTTTATCAAAGTTATAATCATCTATAATTTAAAAAGTTATATTTTTTATAGTGTCAAAAATAACAAATTTCTTGTAAAAAAATATTGGCACTTTAGCATTTTCAGAGGTAATGTGATAATTTGCTCAAAGTTCAATCATTTTAATAGTATCAACCTTTATTAAGTTATGTTTGGAGTGGATATTTAAGCACATTGCAAACAAAGCCTCCTAAAATAAGGGGAAACTTGCTAGACAAGAAACTTGCTGGAAAATTCATTATACAGCAAGATGGATGAAATGATCCAAGACTTTTGAAAAATACCATGCACTCATTTTGATTGTAAAGTGTGTGAAACTACCTTCAGTATTGAATAGTTCAAACTAGAAAATAACGATAATTTTAACAATTGTGCATGGTGAAGAGTATCATACACAGGGCAATCATCTTGAACTCACACCAGCAAGTATCATTCATTCTTTCAATAAAACCTCCATACAATTAAAAAATACAACAGACTCAGAATTATGACTAGTATTGGAACTAAGACAAGAATTATGAAATCAGCTGTGTATAGAGGAGGTTATGGTTCTTCAGTTCAAACCCCAACAAGACTAACTAGTGTTAACTAGATTATTTTTAGTGAAAGTAGAGCGAATAAGATTGAGAACACATCTTTTTTTCTTCAGATTTTTTAAAAAATCATTTTTTTATTTGTTTATTGCAACATTAAAATAAAACTAGAATCTAAAAAATGATTCAAATCAGAAGCTAATTGGGTAACCTTTTCAAGTAAATCTATAACTTCTTTTATAAAAGACGTTTTCATTACAATGAAAAAATACAAAACAATTTCTACATTTTTGAAAAAAAAACTTTAACAATCATTTTTTATCCTTAAATTATTTAATGACAAAATCATTTTTTTTTATAATATGTAACAATCACATCTTAAGCAATAAGCTGAAGCTTCCACAACCTTACAAAACAAACAAGTTAAAATTATATTTCCCCCACAAAACAAGAATCAAATTGATCAAAAATCAATTTTGTTCAAAAATCATGTTTGGAAGTTAATTTTTGTTATGAATATAATCCAGTTATATTATTCAAAATTTAGTCCCTTAACTTATTTTATATTTTCATTTTAATCTCTTAATTTTATTTTCTTCTATTTCCATCTCGTAACTTTACATTTTTTAGTTCAAAACGTTAACTTTTGGTTACATGTCATTTAGGGTAGTTGGGGTGAGAACAAAAAGTAAAGCTAATATATAGAAAAGACTAATATGATTAGAAGAAGAAGAAGAAAATCAAGGCTAAATCTGATCAGAAGTAAATAATGCATCAGAGGCAAATTATGATCAAAAGCAAAAAAGCATAAGAGAAAAAAAAATTCATCACAGTTAACTCTCATTTCCTAAATCTATAATCATCATACAACCATATGCCAAATGGGTGATTTTGCATATGCTAAACGACACACTTTCCCTCACTTTCAGATTTTTAAGGAACCCATAATTTCAAACCTAGAGAAATCATTTCAAAACAATAAAATAAAATGAAATCAAACCCAGCACCCACATGCAAAAATGTGAAATCAATTCTAAAAAAGAACTCATAGTTTTCTAAGGAAATTCCTTTTTTATTTGAGCTAAGTTGGGGAAATTTTCTTCTACTCCAGCTCTCAATTTCTTCCGTCTTTGCTCCATGCCCGATGCTAGGGGTCGAGGCAAGTATGGGAAATTTTAACGGATTGGAAGAGATGATGAACGGTAATGAGTGGTTGTGTGGTGGAAGAGAAAGAGAGAGAGAGAGAGATGTGGCATGTCTTTCTTTTAACATTACCATTTTTCCTATTATTAGGTTAAATGATTTTTTTTCTAAAGAATAAATATGTAACATTTTGATCAAAGCATATGGACACATGTTCATGTTTCTAGCTTTTGAATGTGACATTTCAAAAGCTCTTTATAGCTTAGATTAATTTTTTAGTTTGTTTCTAAACTTTGGGTTGAAATTGAATTTTAATTTTAATTTTATTATTTGGATATTGACCCCTTCCCGCTCTGTAGGCCATAAATCGAGCTCCGGATATCATATTGATACATGCGAGCAGGCGTTGGAAAATTAAAAATCAGAGCCATAACTTTTGTGTTGGAACAAAAACTCAATGCTAAACTTTATTGGGCCTACATTGCAGATTTCGTTCTTTGGGATTTTGTACTAATTTTAAGTAGTGGGCCACTTATTTTACAAGCCCAAAAACTAAGTACAATATATTTGGTGTTTTCTTCTATTTGAGGGAGGCTGTTTTTAGATTGAGAGTGAGATAGAAAAACAAATTTCTTTATTTATTTTATGGAGGGCTAAATTTCTTAGATTAATCTATTATTTTGGAGTTTCATTTACACTTTGAGATTCAAGTTATAATGTTAATTTCGTGTTATGATTATATTGCTCTTTATTCAATGTTATTGTTATCCTAATCACTTAATTCAAATTTCAATAGGATTGATTAGTAAGACATAAGTCCTCTTGATCATGATTTTGACATAATTAACAAACATACAATGTACATGCATCATTTGATAAAACTAACAGTTTGAACTGAGTAACATTTCAAGAAAAACAAGCAAACACTATTCACTTGGACAAAAGCTTGGAACGCAAGGAATCAAGCAAAATTGGAGGATGTGCTTGAGAAAGATGCAAATCTGTCTAGTGTTAATAGTGGTCATAGTAATTAATTAGTAGACTCATCACTATGGTTTCATACTTAAGTATTTGCCAAAGTAAAATTGAAATCATAAAATAAGGAAATAAATCAATCAACTGATAAATCAATTGATGAATCAATTGAGCAATCGATTGTCTGACTCAGAACCAAAGTTTTTACTAAGTAAATCGATTGGGAAATCGATTACTTAAAGGCTTTTAGTAAAACATGAGTTCTGGGATTAAACCAATCAATTGGACAATCAATTGGGACATCAATTGAGTAATTGATTTTGTAATTCATAGAACCAATCTCTTATTAAAGTAATTGATTGGCAAATCGATTAGGAAAAAGTTTTTCATCAGGAATGAGTTTTGTGATCAACCAAATCGATTGAACAATCAATCGAATTAAGTTTCTTAAACTGCAAGTTTTGTGGCAATCAATTAGGTAATCGATTGAAATAATGAATTAGTTAATCACTCATCAGAAACATATTGCATAATCGATTGGTAAATCAATTTTGACTAAATAGATGAGCTACTGTAACAAGCCAAATCGATTGAAATAAAACATTTGAGTCACTGTGACCAGCACAATCGATTGGAAAATCGATTGGAGTAAAATGTCTGAGTCATTGTGACCAGCACAATCGATTGGAGTAAAATGTCTAAGTCACTGTGACCAGAACAATCGATTGGCAAATCGATTGGGAAAAATGTTTGAGTTACAGGAAGAATTCAGCCCATTGGTAAATTGATTATGTTAATGTATGTGAATCGACTAAGTACTCGATTGTTTTGATCTCGTTGTTTAAACAAAACACTTATAATCGATTATCCAATCGATTCTGATATGAACTTAACTTTAGGTTCTGATTTGTACATTAAAAAAATCGATTGGCAAATCGATTCATTCTTATATTTTCAAGATTCAAGGAAAACAAGAAACGTGATAATCGATTGGGCAATCGATTAAGCTGGTTTTAAACCTTTATAAAATCGATTGAGGAATCAATTTTACTGATGTTTTCTGAACATATATAAACTGATTCAATCACATTTTTCTAATAACTAAGACATAACACTTGAAACAATTATTCATTACACATTTTCATAACTGAGAGAAATAATTGTAACCACACACAAAATAATCATTTGGCAAAAGCCTTTTGTGTGAAATTCATATTGTGATTGAGCCATCATTAGTCCTCTTTTATCTTTTCTCTAAAAACAAACTGTAAAGAAAATTCTGGATATCCAATGGTGTAAACTGGTGGTTATCTTTGTTGGTGCGTGTGTTCATCAAGAAGAAGTCTCATCTTAATTTGAGTTTTAGAAATTGTGGTATTTTTAAATTTTTTGGATTTTTTTATAGGGTTCTCCATTTTTCACTTCAACTTTAGTGATAGGGACATTGTTGAAATTTTCATAATTGTAGTTGTACATTCCATTGTTATATTCTCATGATGCATGACTACGACTAGTTATGTGAATCTGCATTCCCTTGACCATGAAATAGATATGACATTTCATTTACGTCATAGACTTAATAGAGCTGTTAGTGCTAACGAGTCAAAATCAGATAGTGAAAGTGACAACTTGCTGCAAAATATGGATAATTTGAACAATATAACCTTAAGACAACTTGTTGCATATAATGTCACTTATAATGCATTATGTATCACATATCCTGAAGTTATTGTACCATTTAAACTTAAATTTGGTTTAATACACTTGCTTATGAAGTTTAATGGTCTTGTAGGTGAGGATCCCCACAAATACTTGAAGGAGTTCCATGTTGTGTGTTCTACCATGAAGCCTCAAGGAGTCACAAAAGACCATATCAAGCTGAGAGCCTTCCCATTCTCACTTTAAGATTCTACCAAGGACTGATTATACTACCTTCATCCACATTCTATTAAAAGTTGGAAAGATTTAAATAAGTTGTTTCTGGAAAAATTATTCCCTGCCTCAAGAGCTGCTTTAATTAGGAAAAAAATATGTGGCATTAGGAAGATTGACAGGGAATCATTACATGAGTTTTGGGAGAGATTCAAGAAATTAATGTCTAGCTGTCCTCGTCACCAGATTTCTAAACAATTGCTCATTCACTATTTTTATGAAGGCTTGTGTGTTCTACCATGAAGAAGAGTGAATGAAATTCAAGCTTCTTCCCACAAAAATCTAGAAAGCAGACTTGATGAGGTTACATCCTTAGTAAAAAAAATTGGTAATAGCTAAATCCCAAGCAGTGGTATGTGGTATTTGCACTTATGTAGAGCATCCTATAGATTCATGTCCTACATTGCAAGAAGATCCAATAGCTAATGCTCCTCAAGCATATGCAGGAAATATATACAATCCTCAAGTCAACTATGATTTGTCGTCTATCAAGTACAATCCTGGTTGGAGAAACCATTCCAACCTAAGATGGGGGAGTTCATCTGCACAACAACAACCTAGGCAGCAAAACATTCCACATCAACAAAACAATCTGGATCGGCAGAACAGTCTGCATCAGTTGAACATTCCATATCAGCAGCAAAATACCTTGTCAAAAAAATCAATGTCCAAAATCCCCAATTTCAACAAAGAACATATTTTACAATCCAAAATTTGAAGACAAAGATTGGCTAGCTGGTCACTTCAATTAATCAGATGCAGACTTAGGGATCAAACCAACTACTTGTATAGTCAGTAGTAAATCCAAATGCCCCTATTGTCAGTGCAATCACCTTGAGGTCCGACAAAGCTGTTGAAATATCAAAGATACCTGAAACTGTTGCTATGAAAAATAACAAGGTTACTGAGGACACTTTGGTACCTGAAACTACTGATATTGAGCAAAATATATCACTTCTTTTCCCTCAAAGGATAGTGAAGGCAAAGAAAATGGATGAGACATATAGGGACAAAGAGATCTTGGATACATTTAGTAAAGTGGAAGTGAACATTCCTCTCCTTGAAGCAATTAAACAAATTTCAAGATATGCCAAATTTCTAAAAAAGTTGTGCACATACAAGAAAAGGTTAAAAGGTAATGAAAGAGTAAACATGGGGCGCAATGTTTCAACCCTTATTTATCCCATGCCCCAAAAATGCAAAGACCTAGGAAATTTTTTCATCCTATGTACCATAGGCAATAGTAAATTTAAAAATGTTATGTTAGATTTAGGAGCTTCCATTAATGTTTTGTCTACATCTATTTTTAACTCTCTTGCTCTTTGACCTTTACAGAGTACATGTGTTACCATTCAATTGGAGAACAGGAGCAATGCTCGCCCTGTTGGACTTTTGGATGATGTACTTGTTCGAGTAAATGAATTAATAATTTCTGCAGATTTTTACAATTTGGACATGGAGAAAGAGAATAAGTCCAACAGGGCACCTATCATATTAGGCAAACCGTTCTTGAAAAATGCTAGAACAAAAATTGATATACATGCTGGAACTCTATCCATGGAATTTGGTGATAGCATTATAAAATTGTTGATTAGTATTTTTTTTCATTTCATAGAAAATTTGGTGATGGACTGGCACTTTCAAACGTTGCATGGTTACTATTTTTGCTGATTTCATAGAAAATTGTATAAAAGTTTTCATGAATTATTTTATTGTGTATGATTTCTCATTTGATGCATACTTGACCAATTTAGATAGAGTTTAGCATAAATGAGTTGAAACTAACCTTGTGACATGGTAGGGGATGTGATATCTAAGTAGGGGATGGAAGTGGTCCTACTAAGATTGATGTGATTTCTTATTTTCTTTACCCATTTTGCATCCATGAGATTCATTCTTTTCTTGGCCATGCAAGTTCTTACAAGCGCTTTATCAAAGACTTCAGCAAGATAGCTCTTCCATTGTCAAATTTGTTGCAAAAAGATGTCACTTTCACCTTTGATGACAAATGCAAGAAGGCGTTTAATTGCTTAAGGCAACATTGACCTCCACTCCCATCATTCAGCCACCCAAGTGGATCCTCCCCTTTGAAATTATGTGTGATGCATCTATTCATGCAGTGGGGATAGTCCTTGTAGAAAGGGTTGATAGGGATGCCCATGTTATTTTTATTATGCTTATAGGACTTTATATTATGCTCATGTTAATTATACTACCTGTATAAAGGAACTTTTGGTTGTTGTTTTTGCTCTTGATACATTTAGATCATATTTGCAAGGTTCCAAGGTAGTTGTTTTTTCTGACCATGCAACTTTGAATTTCTTGCTAAAAAAACTAGAAGAAAAACTGAGATTGATCGGATGGGTGTTGTAGCAGGTTTGGAATACCCTGAGCCATCATAAGTGATTAAGGCACTCATTTTTGCAACTACACCGTGAACGTTTTGCTTCAGAAGTATGGGATTATGCATATAATTTATACACCTTATCATCCCCAGACTAATGGACAAGCTGAAGACTCAAACAGGAAAATCAAACATATTTTAGAAAAGATGGTGCAGCCAAACATGAAAGACTGGAGCCATCGGCTTGAAGAAGCTCTTTAAGCTCATAGAACAGCTTACAAAACACCAATAGGGATGTCCCCTTATCTACTTGTCTTTGATAAGGCATGCCACCTCACAATGGAAATAGAGCATTGTTCTTATTGGGCTATCAAGAGTTGTAACCTTGAGATGGATAAAGCAGGTTTGGAGAGAAAGATGCAATTACAACAACTTGATGAGCTTATGCTAGAAGTTTATGAGAACTCCCAAATCTATAAGGAGAAGACTAAGTACTTTCATGATAAAATACTTTCTATGAAGGAATTTTCCATCGGTAAAAAAGGTTTTACTGTTCAACTCTCGTCTGAAAATTATGGCTGGAAAACTTCGATCCAAGTGGATTGACCTTTTGGTTGTTACTAACACTTTTCATGGTGCAGTGTAAATAAAAAGTGAAAACTCCAAAAAAAAAAAAGTGTTCAAAGTAAATGGACAACGTCTAAAGCTATTCCATGAGAGATTTGTGCTTGAAGATTTTAGTGTAGAAGAACTCTTCTTGGAAAAATCCATCTACACAAGTTTTAACAAAGAGCTCCATTTCCTTACTCTTATTTTATACTTGCTATTTTCATTGAAGACAATGTGTAATTTAAGTGTGAGGATATTATTTAGGATTTTACTTGTTATAAGATTTAAAAAAAAATATACAATAATAATAATAACAATAATAATAATAATAATAATAATAATAATAATAATAATAATGGGCATTGCATTGCATGCTTTTCCATCGGTTTTTGTGGGTGCAAATTTTGTGAGTTATATTGTATTGAGTTTCTGGCATGAATAGATAGTATCTTTACATTCTTGGTACAATAAGTTGGATTAGAATGTTAAATTGTGTACCATCTCGGATAGGTCATTAATCTATGTGAGATTTTGAGCCTTATTATGGATGAAATACATTTTTCCATTTTCTTTTTATTTTGAGTGTGATTTCACTCATGATTGCTAGTTACGCCAAAACTTGACATGACTTTTATTTGCATGCATATATTGAAATGATCTAGGTATTTGTTTCTGGTTAGGCTAACTTACCTTCAATTATACATTTATCTAAGTCCCTTTGAGCCTAATTATCCCATTTTTTGTTATATGGCTCATTACAAACCTAAAAGTGAAAAACAATCAACTGATCAATCTTGGAGAATAAATGAGGCCTTCTTTAAATAAATGTGGGGGGTGCTCAACTTGTTTGTTGGTTAGATTTGAGGTTCATTTTAAAAATAAAAAATAAATTTAAAATTTAAAAAAATTAAAAAAATTAAAAACAAAAAATAGAAAAATATATTAATAAATAAATGAGGAAAATGGTTGTGTTGTGAACAAAGAGTTGTGGTTAAAAAAAGAGTGTGAGAATAAATTGAATGATATTTTGTTATTTTTCTCTCTTGATTGTTACTCATTTATCCTCTTTGAATTTTAGCCTTAATATCCTTATGATTGTCTCACCCTTACCTTGGCCCCATTACGATCTTAATAAAGACCTTTTGATTATTATGTGCATGTGTTTCAAATATAGATGTTAGAAGCTTGTCAAGCTTATGGCAGTGTTAGCTTTTATGATGTGATTTGAGTGCAAACAGTAGCCTAAACACTTGAGTGGTTGAGATAATTTTATATCTTAGGAGAACTCTATCACTTATGATACATTCTTTAGTTAATTTCTCCTCTTGTTTGTCTTGGTTGTGATAAAAAGCTATTCATGATTGTCTTAAGCTAGAAATATTTTTTTTCTCTCACCACTTTGCATTCATGAGAATATTTGAAATCGCATGCATTACTTTGCTCGGAGTATAAACGTTTAAGTGTGCGGGAATTTTATCAAAGCATTTGGACACATATTTCTAACTTACTTTGGCATTTTAAAAGCTCTTTATAAATTAGATCAATTTTTTAACTTGTTTCTAAACTTTGGGTTGAAATTAAATTTTAATTTTATTATTTGCATATTGACCCCTGCTCGCTTTGTAGGCCATAACTTGAGCTCTAGATATCGGATTGATGCATGCGAGCAGGCGTTGGAAATCTAAAAATCAAAGTCATACCTTTTGTGCTGGAATAAAAACCCAATACTGAACTTTACTGGACTTAAACTTCAGATTTCGTTATTTGGGCTTTTGTACTAATTTTAAGTAGTGGACCACTTGTTTTACAAGCCCAAAAACGAGTACAATATATTAGTGTTTTCTTCTATTTGAGGGAGGCTGTTTTAGGATTGAGAGTGGGATAGAAAAACAGATTTCTTTATTTATTTCTTTTTTTAATGTGTAAAACACATGTTAACTTTCATTATTATTTATTATGTTTATCTATTAAACAACCCACCTCCATTTTAATTGGTGAATAACCAAATCAAATTTAAATTAATTAAATCTAAATGAATATGAAGCAAGTGAGTGGCCTACGACATGTCCAGTTTGTCATGCCAAATACCAAGTTGAATAACCGAAAGTAAGAATGAAATAAAACCATACATCTATTTACAACAATAACTCATTCTATTTTAACTCAATATAACAAATATTCTAATTGTATTCCCTATAATTATAATTTTGTCTTATTCTTAAAAGTTTAAGTTATTTAACATCTAAAGACTTTAATTCATTTTAATTATAATTTAAAAGTATGCACTCTGTTTGTTGAGTTGTAAATTATTAGTAGCACTACATTACAATGCGACATATTGCATTCTCGTTTAATATCAGAATATATATATATATATATATATATATATATATATATTATAATTATTTAATTATAATTATTTAACATTTTTTGATTTCTTTTAAAGTAAAATATTTATTTATGTTAATATATTTATAAGTATGTATAGTATTAAATATATTTTTGGGCTATAGTAAAAATAGTAGATAATTTATTTTTGTATTTTTAGAAAGTAATCAATTTGTATTTGGTGATTGTGTTGCTCTAATTCTCTCGCGAACTATTAGAAACGACAGTTGACGAGGATGTGACACGTTAGGATATCAAATTCATTTGACGAAATCTTCAATTGAGGTAAGAAGTAAGAGGATGTTCAATTTTACGAGTATAATATAACGTGAGACAAATGGTAATGTCGTAACTCTCAAATATTAATCTGGGGCTTACTACGTACGGTCGAGCCCTACTGAATAATAATAATTAATAACATATGAATGGTAGAAATGAGTACTAAAATATTATTTAGAAACATATAGAATTGCACTGAATTAATTTATGTCAAGATTGCATGATATTTGAGTTTAAAAAATCATATGATAACTGTTATTGTATGGATAATGTCTATTTGAGTGCTCTTGTTTACTTGACTGAAATTATGATTTTACTTGAATACACCACTTGATTGATATTTACGTAGACGTGAATTTTGATACATATTGTAAATTCAAGCTGAGAGTTATTGAGTTATGACAATCGAATAAGTATGAGTTAGATATTGGAGTGAAGATTATTTTGTCATCATATGGGGAGGGTCTGACAAGTCTAGTAATTTCAGAGAAGTACAAATGAATGAGTCTAATCATAGAGGGCTGCGGTCGAACCGTAAGGTAAGACTGATAGACTTAGGGGTATCTCTGGTGGGGAATTCCTAAGTTGATTAGTGGGTTATTTCCTAAAATCGGGAGCTACTGTACAACATATGAATACCCTGGTCGTCGCATATATGTGTCTCGGATTGAGTTGAGGGGATCTATAAGGACTTTACTATTCATGAATTGTCTCTCTACTGAGTATTTCAAAGTAGAATGGTACCAAATGATGAAAAAGCATAGAGTATATGACATGCACAACACTTCATCCTTTTGATAGTTTTATTGTGATGGGTTTGGATTAACCTTTGATATTATGTTCTTGAATATGTATCATATTGTGCCAATTTGACTACTTGCATGTTCTCATCGCTTATCTTATATTGTTACATGATTTTGAAACTCACCCTTTCGTTGTTTGTGTTTGACATGTGCGATGGACACAAACGAGTTGCAGGTCATGACTAATATACCCTCAGAGTTTTAGAAGTCGTCTTATCTTGAAGACTTTTATTATATTCCTTTTGTTTACGTCATTTTTTAACATCTTTTTATTTTAGGAATTCATGTTGTGATAGTGACATCGTGTTGGAACTATATTTACTTTTATTACTAAACTTATTTACGTTTATTACAAAAGAAGTTTATCGTCTAATTTTCAGGTGGCTAAATTTGATGGATATTTTTGGATTAATGTGACGTGTTAAGTGATTACATTATGCTCTTTACGTTGTAAATATATTTGAAAGTTATTTTTCTTCTTGAGAAATTTCATTACTCAATGTCAAAATTCAAAAATACTAGTTTAGGATTAGAGTGTTGCAACATACATACTGACAATTGTTAAAAATGATTTCAATAGTTGAACGTTGTTATAACTTTTAATGTGATTGTCATAAAAATTAAAATACACCACTTATAACAGATAAATAGTCAAAATAAAGATAAAGGATCAACATAAATATCAAGTAAAAGATAAAAAATCAAAATTATATTTAAACTCATTTTCTTAACAGGCACTTATTATCGTGACCAATACTTTATATATATTTTAAACTCATGTTAGCTAACAAATCTAAAATCTCTAAAGCCTCGTTTGATCAGCAATATATGATAGAGAAATAATATGATATAAAGTTGGATAAGGATATAATTAGGGTTGTGTATGATTGGTTTTTTTAAAAAACCAAATTATATTCATTTTAAAACCAATATATGGATTTAGATTTATAACCAATTCTATTATTTGGTTTAAAAGCGATTATGAAACTAATTGTAAAATGGGTTATGGTTAAATAACCGAATTTTTAAATGATGATTGACTTGTCTTTGAATACATATTTATTTCCTAGATTTTAGAGTCAATATTCATATGCAATGCAAACAACATCAATAAGATAAAAATAATAATTCGATGAGACGTAATTATATTAGATAAAAAGAAACGATGAAGAAAAAGATATTCGCAATTTAAGTTTTTTAAAGAAAGAATAATGAAATATTATGTTTTTTAGGGTCCTACATATATTCATATGTGCCTTAGGGTGTGCAGATGCATAAAAATCAGCCCTTTTACTAGAATTTGGTATTAATTGAAAAAAAGAAGAAGAAAAAAAGATTGCTACTGCAAATTTAGAGCAATTCGAAGGCTCTTTTTGGACATCTTAACACCATTTCTGGTTGGAGTAACACTTGACAAGAAGATTTGGAGGCACACAAGACTTCTTCTTCTTCTTCTTGGTTAATTTTTATTTGCAATTTGAGTTCATGAATTTTATTATGTGTTTTGTTATTAGTATGATTATTTGTAACTACATCCATAGACTGCTAAGGCTATGGTAGATCTTTTACCAATTTGATTATATTTTTCTCTTAAATTTATAATTTTGTATCTTTCATCATAATGAATGAATTAATCCTTATATTTTAATCTCAATAAGGAGTAGGTACCCATTAACAAGTTAATTAATTTACATATAAACTTATCATAACTAATTAATAGAACTCTAGGATTAATTGATAAGGAAAGATTGAAGTAACTATAACTCAATTTCTTATTTCAATCACTATTTAATTACAAGTCTACTAGGTTATAATGGTTTTTTAAGTGATTTTCTTGGATAACTATGAAAGTTATTGATCAAGGGAAATTTTTTTTCTATCACTAACCATAATTATTCTTAATAGTAATAGATTAGAAGATTGACATCAATTGAAAGTATAAATGATAAGTATTTTATGCGATAAAATTGTAACTAGCATTTGTTTTCCAAAGTAAGTTTTTGGCTTTGTTTTGGAGGATTGAATAATGTTTTAGGTTTTCAATCAATTTTTTCTAGTTAATTGTCTTGTTTTATTTTGTTACTAACAATGTTTTGTTTGTGGATCAAAGATGAGTTCTTGAAATTAATTGCATTTAGACTCGATCCTATTAGAAGCTTATGACTAGAAGACCATATGGTTGGACTTGGAGGGAATGAAGGGCAGCGATAATTAGCTAATCATGTACATGATATCATTCACATGACGAATGATAAGGAAAAAATGGATATGAGAATATGATGTAATTGACTTTCAAACCCTACACACTAGTATTGAGGGGCCTAAATACAAGATGCTCAATTAAAATTCAAACCAATGATGTTTTAAATGCTACAAGCAATTAGATAATTTAGTAGATCGCCTAATAAAGACCCTCATTTGCATCTGAAGTAGTTGGTAGAAGTTGGTATAATTAGTTACTAAATGTCTGAATGTATATATACATATTGTGACAAAGTTAATTACACCCGTTAATATTCTTGTTGCTTATATAGACTTTTTAGATAACTGAAGAGAGAAGATAACTTTGAATTTTATTTCTGGAATAAATTTGGAGTTCTTTTTTACATATATAAAGTCTTCTCCTATTTTGATTTCATTAAATATTCTTATTTTCCAACAATCTCATTTCTAAGCTATCTTAAAAGGTGGAGTTTGAAGAGTAGGATTTGCGAAAGGGCCTTCAACTAATCCCTTTGCTATCATCCTATAAGCAGCTTCAGTTAAGTGAGCTCCATCCCAATTTATTAGTTTCGAGGTGTCCGAACAAACTTTTGTACCTGGCCCTCCACATGGAATATTAAAATTGACATTGTATGGCCCATCTAATCCACAACATGCTTTCAAAATCTCATTTTTGTCGGAAGTAAAGCCTGCAATGTACATAAAACAAAAGTCAAAGTTTAAATGAATTTAACAAAAAATTGGCAAATAATTATTTTTCGATTAAAGAAAGTAAGAACAACACACACCATATTGTTGTGGTGCTTGATATAAACGTTTAGCATCATTGTAGTAGTCAAAATATATTATTTTAGCTTGAGAATTCTTTTGTTGTAATGTAATGATGGCATTTTTTAGTTGCTCGTTGAAGTATTCGACTAAATTATTGTAAGCTATCAAGCACCCAAATTCATCAAAGTCTTCTTTCTTTTTACTATCAACCATTGTCAGAAAAGCAGCATTACACCCTATTGGAAAGTTTCCAGGAACCACAAGCTCAATCGCTCCTTCTTCAATTAACGCCTAAGAAATGGAAAGAAAATAAAATAAAATATTTGTTATATGTACTCATGTACATGATTCATTTGATTATATCTATAATGAAATCTAATTTCTAATGATTGGATCATCATTTAAATACTTAAATTTGACATAACATACAGAGGTAGTATTTGCAATTGCTTCTACTATGATGGGGACAATTTCTCGAATTTCCGTAATAGTTTTATGATCGAAAGCATACTGAATAATATCATTTCCACCTATCTCTCCAACAAGAAACATTGATTTTTTGAAATAGACATCACACTCTGTTACATAGTGGAACAACAATTATGTTAAAAAATATTAAAAAAATATAATTTATTTAACGCAAATACATTAATCAAGGAGTTATGATAGTTATAAAAAATACTAGTAATAATCAAGGAGTTATAGTAAAACCTTCTTTGTTTTTACAGAGGGATGATTTTAGCTCCTTAAACCATCCAAGTTGAACACTTAACGAGTTATTTGTAGCTGGTACCCTAACTCCACGATTTGTGAAAAATGATTCTTCAAGTGCAGTGGAACCAGCAACTGCAAAATTCACTCCTTTCCTAATGTCTTGGTCTTTGGTAAGATTTTTTACGGCTGGCAAAAATGGCAGTCCATATGCCTCAGCTACAATATGAATGGCCACAATTTAGTTAATTATAGATAAAAAAAATGAAGCAATGTTGCTTTTTGATTTTGAAGAATGTAAACAACTTTAATAGATAGAGCATGTTTGAGTAAAAATGCCTATAAAGTCTATGATAAGTCGTCCATTTGACAAACGTCCAGCTGGATGTTTGAAGTATGTTGAGCCATAAGGACTATCACTAGGCATGGGATGGTCACGATGGAAAGCCATAGCATTCCCAGTATCACTTATAGAGTCACCAAAGTTGAAGATAGCTTCATATGGGAGAGAATCAACACTTGAAACAACATTTCCAAGAAAACCAAATGTGAGGGTGATGCAAAAGAGATTAAAGATCTTCATGGTGTTATTTATTTTTTATGATCAATATTGATATATGTGGTGATGAGTGTTTGACAAATGGGTTTGATAAGCTTTATATATAGCAGCACTAATGTCTTACCTCGTCATATAGTAAATTATATAGGTTGTTTAATATAAACGATTTAACTATTTTAATTCTTGTAAAGTTGTATCTTTAGTATTTAACTTGTTTTTTTTCCAACTTATACGCAGCCACAAACACAAGTTTGGTTGTGCCGAACATAGTTTGTCGTGACTATTTTAGTTTTATTGCTTGCATATGAATTAACTATTTTGAATCTTGTAAAGTGTTATGATACATAATCAATTGACATTTTCCAACACATATCCATCTACATACAAAAATTTGTTTTGTTGAGCATTATTTGTTGTTATTTTGTTTTTTTAACTATATACAAACACTAAAATTAGATAACAAAATATTGTTCTATACGTGACCATTAGGATGTGATTTCTTCGCTCCACATACCATAAAACATCCTCGTGATAACAACATAGTGTTTAAACTCTAATTATAATTATTTCTCAAATAAGGAACACTAATTATAATTGCAATCCTCCATTAAATATATAATCGTATTGCATAGTGTGTGTTAATAAAAAAATGTTTATTAAATAATTGATGTCATAATGTGATTAAACGTTAGGCTTTCTTAATTTATCCTTTATTATGAAATAAATTAAATATATTATATTTGATGATTAATGTTTTTAATATTTTATAATATGACTAAATATGAAAATTTCTTAACGGAGATTAATTTTAAAATATTATATTTTTAATGTTAAGATTTCAACATTTGATCTAATATTGCAATAATTTAAGGGTAAATTTATGAGTCGTTATAATAACGCACATTTTATTATGATTTACCCGTACTTCAAGACATGTGTTGTTGAAAGTGCTATTGTTGTAAACAACAAAACTAAAGTTTTAAAATAATGTCTAATATGGTAGTTCTAACAATAACTTCGAACATACAACTCTTTTAATCTAAGAAGCATTCAAATTTATGAACGAATTGAAGACACCATTATCGTATTTAGTGGCAGTTTAAATTGACATAACATGCCAAATTTAGTTGTCACTATACCCCTATTTTTTTTATAGTGTATCACTCTCCATTAATATTTAACACTATTTTGACCTAGTTAAATGTAGTTTGAATTAGATTTATTTATTTAGTTTTTTACTTGTAGATAAAATTTTTATGCATGAAGTATATATTGTATAGTAAAATTAACATTAAAAATCACATGATTCAATTTTTAATAATTAGGAATTAATTTTAGTGTTAGAGATTTACAACTATCACATATATTGTACACCAACCATTATATTTCGAATACATGAAATAACAAAAAGATATTATATTAATAATATAATTATTATTTAAAAATAAAAAATTAATACAACATAAAATAACAATAATATAATAAAATTAATTTAATTTATATATTGTCAGTGTAAAATATTTATCCACTATCAATCAATAACAAAT
>JBBPBT010000850.1:1235679-1245835 GCA_037974875.1 Cicer bijugum | reverse complement strand
TTTTTATATTTTTTTTATTATATTAAAGATGAGAGAGTGATAAAATCTTATATAGAAATAAAATTTACATCAGTATATAAAATTGATCAGTTGATAATTTAAATCTGTTTAAAAACTTAAATTGAGTTTTTTTATTGACAAATATTGATAAATCTCATTATAACATTGTTAAATGAGTCAAAAAGTAAATTAACGTAGGATATTGTGTATTTATTGTATTGATAAATGTATTTTTACATTTTTAATATATACATTGCTATCCAGTCTTATACCAAATGTTGTTTTTATTTTTCAATATTTTTGAGAAACCAAAAAAATATATTGAGATTAAAAAGTTAAGCATAGATTATGGCTAAACAAATACACAAATGTTGAGGATAAATTCACCAAACTCCCAAAACATACGAGACCAATACATCACACAATATGATAAAACATCTACCGAGTGTTACAAAGAAATGTTACAAAGAAAAGGTTCTTGACACCAAAGAACAGGATCATAATGAATATGCTTTCTTTTATGTTTCAACCAACATCATAAAAGTACTTCAATTTTCTCTTTTGTAACATTCTAAATTAAAATATTTAAAAAAATTAATTTTAAAATATTATAATTTATAAATTCTTATGATTATATTATTATTATTATTATTATTATTGTTGTTGTTATTATTAATATTTTAATTGTTATCAATAGTCTAACCAATTTACTTAAAATGAGGTAACATTACTAAGTTATATTGTTTGTCAGATACTTATAATGTAATAATAAGAAGTTTGTTAAAGGTTTATATGAAATGGATAATAAAAAATGAGCTATTATAACAATATTTTGTTATATAATTATTTATTATTAAAGAGTCAAATAAATTATTTTATTTCTAACAACCAAGAGTTTAATGGGATAAATATGGGATGAAGTATCTAAAATATCACTAGAAGGGAGGTTGAATAGAGATGTTGTAGTTTTTAAATTTTACTTTTAACTCTGTATCGTCTATGAAAGGATAAAAGTCAGACGATAGAAATTTAAAACTTTAAGTAATAGTTAAATAAATAAAGAGGAGAGAGTATAGAAAATGATACACTAAAATTTATATTAGTTCATTCAATGTAGGTTACGTCCAGTCCTCACAAACTTGTGAGTTTTCACTAAGCTCAAAATGGTTTGTCCTCTTACGGAACTCTTTTTCAATTGTGTATTTTCTTAGCCTCAACAGATTTACAAAATAACTCAAGTATATATCAACTTGAGGATATACAAGTAATAATGTGTTTGATTTTTTTTGGAGATCAAATTACAACTTTCTAAGATAAGATAAAGATGTGAAGTTGTATATAACACACTCAATAAAAATGATCCTCAAATTTGTTTAAGTTTGGAAAAGTGTGTAGAATGAAGAGAATGATGATAAACTTGAATAACTTGGATATTTTCTTGTAGATGTTTCTCTTGATGTTTGAAGATGAATACTACTCTATTTATAATTGCCTTTGGAGCTTCAAACATGTGGGTTAGCAAAATATAGCTGTTGGAGACTGACTTGTCCTTTTTGGGTTTTTTTCTTTTCCCAACACCTATAATGTCGTGCCTAATAAGTCAAAGACAACATTTTTTGTACTTTGGTACTTTTACTCTTTTTTCCATGTGTGACGATGAATAGATAACAGAAGTTCATCATCTCTTCTGCATTGTTTATCCTCTAATCGTAGAGGTTATAATTTCATCCATGAGGAAAAGTATTAAGTGACCGTTGGAGACTTGATTAAATGTCCATGATCATTAATTTGATTTACAAAAGTGTCATTCAATTGTCCTTGTAATACATGAGCTTAGGAGGATGAGTTTGAAGTCCATCCTCGGATAGGAGGTTTAATCTTCCTTGAAATTCGAACATGAGCTGTATTTTTTCTTTTTGCTTTTTCAAGACTTTTAGGGTTCTTCTTTCCAAGTTAGGTACAATATTTTTCCTTTTTGACTATTCCATATGTAAGAAGATGAATAAGATCATAATATTATCCTTTTATTGTTCAACTTCTAATAGAAGGATAAAGCTTCCATAAATTAGGACATGGCTTGTACTTTTGACTTTTTCATTTTCCAAGAACTGTAAAGTCTTGCTTTTCAACACTTTTTCGTAATATGGTACTTTAGGAATTTTTTTCATGTGCGAGGATGAATATTTTACATGAGTTCATCCTCTTTTCTGTTTTATTCATCATATGTCGTACGTTCATCCTCTTTTCTATTTTGATTATCCTCTGACATAGAGGTCATAAAATCATCCTTATACTTTAACACTGCTTATCTTCTGACAAAGATTCGTTTTCTTTTAATTTATGACGTACATTCATCCTCTAAGTGTCTATCATCCAGTTCATAAAACATATTGGATTAAGTCAAAATTTTCTCTTTTTTATCAAGATGATGAGGAACCTATTTTCAGATATGGGTTCTTCATCCTCATACCTGAATTCTTCATCCTCTAATTTTCATATAGACACGTCTTGACCTATAGTTTTTCTTGACTTCTTCCAAAAGATTTTAGGTGTGATTGAGATACAATATATTGTGATAATCATCATCGGCTTGAGGATCATCATATTGATATTTATGAATTAGGTTCCTCATTTCTTTAATTGTTGATTTGATACAATGCACTTGTTTATGTGAGTGGCTTCAAGCTTGACCACTTCTGTTCTTTTAACAAAAACTCAAACGCAAATATTAATAGATCACCATTTAAAAAACTTAACATTTATTTCATAAGGTTTGTTGTCATTAAAAGATATATCAAAAAGGTTTTTACTTCAACATATGATATTTAGTCAAATTATCTTAAAAATATTTAAATATAAATAGATACAAAGAAGAAGATATTGAATTAAAAACTCAATAGAGAGAACTATGCCAAAGAGAAGCAATAGTATGGTTGCAGTTGCAATAACGATTAACATATACGGAATTTTTTAATCAAAGAACACTTCAATAGGTGAGTAATCACACCCTTTAAACTTTCATAGTATATTTATTTTGGGAATTTTGGAAGGAAAAAGACTTAGATATTTTGAATGTTATTCTTATAAAAATATACTTTATCAAAAATCTAACTCTATTGAAATTGAGATTTTATGAACTACAATAATATATTATGAATTGATTTATTTACTACATTTTTTTGTTCAATTACAATTTTTTTATGATTTTTTGAATATATATTCCTTAAAAGAATGTTTTATTATATTTTTTTGAATGATTGTTTATATTGTAAATATGATTTTATGAATATGATTATTAAAAAAAAAAGAATTATTTTGATTGTATGTGTTTGAGATGAGCTTATGCTCCATATGGATGAATCTTGTACCCCAGAGTTTATTTACTCGGATGAGCTATGTGTTCCATATAGATGGATTTTGTACCCCACATATAGATAAATTTTAAACTCCACACATATGAGTCTTGTACCCCACATATAGATAAGTTTTAAACTTCACATGAGATGAGTTTTGAACTCCACACGAATAAGTCTTGTACCCCATATATAGATATGTTTTAAACTCCACATGGATGGGTCTTATACCCCACACGAGATGAGCTAGTGCTCTATATGATGAGATAATACTCACTTCGCAGAAGTAGTATATCTCCATATAACGATGAGACATCATTGAATTCATTGATTTATTTTCTACATAATGAATGTGCGTATTGGATTTATTTGATTATTATAGATTTGAATTATCGTTTATTTAATTGGATGGGTTTTTATTAATTATTGGAACTAATTGATTATTATAGAAAAATCTTAGTTATATCATGTATATTTTTCTAAAGAATATTTTTGGAAGAACTCGGGTGCCATGATTGATTTTTCTAGTTACTGCGCTGGTTGAGAATAATACTTGTGTTAAAATTGTGTGTACTATTCACTGGGATTTAATATCTCATTAAAGTATTGTTTTTTTAGAGACTGAGACCATCGGGGACGTCGAGAGGTGAGAAGTCATACCTCCTTTTAGAAGAGTAATTTTCTTATATTAGATTAGTAGATCAAGAATAAGTAGACATAGTATCTACATTGTATTTTATTTTGAGATTAGTTATTAGATGTCCAATTTTGAATATTTTGATTATTAAGGAATTTTTAGCTGTAAGGTTTTATTTTAAATAAGTTTACAATAATATTTCTTTTGGAAATTTCAATATTTATAAAGTTCCTTTTCTCTTCTATAAATATGAAGAAAAAAAATATCATTATCACCTCAATTGTTATACACACATAACTAGGTGTTACATCCACCACACTATCGACATTTAACTCTTGATGATACAAAATTATAGTGTTTCTCATCTTCCAAATTGATCAAATACTTGCAAGCCAAATAAAATTAAAAACTTTGGTGACTCTTCTTCTGCCAAATCTTAATCCTTTGAATTGAGTCGCATGATCGCGAGAAACATTGGAAAGTGCGCTGTAAATATTCCACCACTTCAAAACCGCTCCCATATTAATCCAAAATGAGAACACTCGAAAAGAGATTAATTACATTTTCTTCAAACCCACATTCACTCGCACAAAAACGCGATGACAATTACAAAGAGTCTCTTTTGATCAAATTGTCCTTCATATACAGTTGATTATACAACAATTGTCAAGTGAATAAAGACATTTTAAAAGTGACCAAATTGTTTCACGCAATCTTGAGCATAAATGCCTCAACTTTTTCAAAATTCCTCATCAAAATATGATAGACCTTTTTCACAAAATAAACCTTACTTTGATTGAAAGGTCAAAGCCAAGATGTAACACTCCGTTTTTCAAAGCGAGGATGTGTTTTTTTTTTTTGAAAGAAATTAAAAATACAACAAGGAAATAAATAAAACCGAGCAAATTAATAAAATAAAACCTTTGGATATATATATAACTAAGCCATTAAAATTTATAAGCAGCGGAAAAGTTTTTCAAAATATAAATCCAAAGCATGTAATGCTGTCAGCAATAGTACAGGTACATCCTTTCAACTTTACATAAAGGTAGCCCAAAAAGAAAGACATATGTGTCCTGAGTGACAACCTAGTCTGATCATTCTATACATAACAAAAAACTATACGTCTTGAGTAATCTCCACGCGCCCCGTGAGATTCTCCTATCGTAGCTCCAATCAAGCACTCCCATCCACATTCCCATCCGAAGGGTACGGACTGGTAGGATCATTCCGACTCTCATCTGAGGGCAAAGCCCAGATTTCCACAATAGTTGTAAAAGGGTCACCAACTGAAAATTAACAATTAACACATAACATTTACTTTTCAATGCGCAAATAACCTTTTCAACTTATCATGCATCTCATAAGGGTTTTCCATATGCTAAAAGTTCATGTCATGCTTGCCAAATGTAAATGAAATCAAAAGAAAGTTCTCAATCCATCAAGTAATACGTAACTCACCAAAACATTGATAAATCAATTGAACAATCAATCATCTAACTCAAAATAAGATTTTCCACTAAGCCAATCGATCGGGGAAATCAATTTCCTGAAAGTTTTTAGTGAAAACTGAACTCTGGGCATAAATCAATCGATTGGGTAAATCGATTGACTCAATCGATTGGGTAAATCGATTTCCTGACAGACAGAGCCCCTGTATTGAATTCAATCGATTGGGTAAATCAATTTTTGGAAAACAAAGCCCCTGACTTGAATCCAATTGTATCCAAATCGATTTACCAAATCGATTTCTTAAATGATTTTGAAATACTTCTTACAAAATCGATTGGGTAAATCGATTTCGTGAATGACAGGGCCCTTGTAACTCATCAAATCGATTGGGTAAATCGATTTCCTTGTGTATTCTTTCAGAAATACATAAACTAACTCAATCAGATACAAACACCACTCCAAACCTTAACACTTAGCAATACCCATACAAGCACCACGTCATTATGAGTTTCGAAAACGTTTTTACAACCTAACATACTATCACACAATTCCAAAACATAACTCTTAGTGCAATCAACGAAATCACAATCTGAATCAAAACACCATTACACATAATTTCAAACCATAACACTTAGCAAAATCAACACAATCATAATTTGAATCAACCACGACTCGTGTGCCGAGCACCCTAATGCAATGTGTATATGCCAAAATGCATGGACTCGGAATTCCAAACCAAAACCCTCCTCGAAGGGTCGTAAATCATAATTGTACCGCCTATCGCAGGCCAAAGTACCAATTACCGAGGTGCTACCTATCACGGGTCTGCATGATTTACAGCGTAAACCATAAACGTACTGCCTATCACGGGCCCGTATCGTTTACCAAGGTGCCACCTATCACGGGTCTGCACGGCTTACTAAAAAGAACGTAAATTGTAAAGGTACCGCCTATCACAGGCCAAAGTACTCTTTACCGAGGGGCCACCTATCACGGGTCTGCACAATTTACAAAAAACCGTAAGTCGTAAATGTACCGTCTATCACGGGCCAAAGTACTATTTACCGAGGTGCCACCTATCACGGGTCTGCACAACTTACAAAAACGTAAATCATAAATGTACCGCCTATCACAGGCCAAAGTACTATTTATCAAGGTGCCACCTATCACGGGTCTGCACGATTTACAAAAGCATGAAAATGCATGAGCGTATACTGACTCCACTCACAACAATCGTTAAGCAAATGCAGTTATTAAAAGATTCCCCATTTTTAACACTCATTTGACTTAAACGATTTCCACACAAAACATTCAGTAAACAAGTCATTAAGAGATTCCCCATTCTTAATACTCATTTAACTGAAACGATGTTCAAAACAAACATTAAGTAACTAAGACATTAAGAGATTCCCCATTCTTAACGCCCAGTTATCTTAAACGATTTTCAAAACAACTTCAAGTAAATAAGACATTGAGAGATTTCCCATTCTTAATTCTCATTTAACCTAAGCGATTTTCCAAAACAAACATTGAGTAAACGAGACATTAAGAGATTCCCCATTCTTAATACTCGTTTAACTCTAATGATTTTCACGACAACATTAAGTAAATAAGACATTAAGAGATTCCCCATTCTTAATACTCATTTATCTTAAACGATTTTCACAAACTCTCATTAAGTATACAAGACATTAAGAGATTCCCCGTTCTTAATACTCGTTTAACTTAATGGTTTTCAAATCCCACACAAAAACAAACTCAAACATACATTCACATTCAATCCATAACTGACACAAAATCATTTTTCCACACAAGCTACACAAACACATCTCAAACATGTTATCAAATTCCATCCAAATCAATCAATGATTCACACCAAATCACATCAATCAACAACATCAAATATGAACACGCCAAGTACGATGAACACAAATCACGAATTCATAACACTCAAATACATCAAATTTCATTTACTCAAAATTATACATAAATGAGTTAAATTCATTTTCTCCAAATCAATACTTCAACTCTAACAAAATTCTATTCCACACAACCACAGATAAGTCCCTAAATGCAAACTAAAAGTTTGGAAGGAGCCCTTACCTTCACTTTAGCTTTTTTCGTTCGATTGCGGTACCGTGAGTAAATCCGATAAAACCTTCGCTCGCAACGCCGCTTCCAAAGTTAGCTCACTAGCACCGTAGTGTAGTGGTGAGCAACTTTCCCTTCTATCACTTCTTGAAACGACGCTTAGATCTAGATGAAACGGGGAGATTTGAGTTTGAATCCCTAATACCGTTTTTCTCCGTTTTCGAATCAAAGAGGAAGAGTGAAGTTGAGAAATCCTTGTCCTATAACCCACTATCAATTTCGAACTCTATGGAAAGAAAAGAAAGCAAAAACGAGCAACAATGGAGGGAGGGAGAAAAATGGTGTTCACGAGGCAGAGGAGGAAGACGATGGAATTTCTGTTTTTCCCTCCTTCTCTTTTCCTT
This sequence comes from Cicer bijugum, assembly GCA_037974875.1. Lineage (NCBI taxonomy): Eukaryota > Viridiplantae > Streptophyta > Magnoliopsida > Fabales > Fabaceae > Cicer > Cicer bijugum. The sequence goes on along the minus strand of JBBPBT010000850.1, from coordinate 1,237,898 downwards.
TCTTCCTTTTTCTATATATATATATATATATATATATATATATTAATTATAAATAACAAATATCTCAAAATCTTTAGATATACATTAAATTACCCTTTCGCTCATAACTCATTAAACTCTTCGCGAAAGATTCGTCGCAGTTAATTTAATTTATTTATCGACGAGTAATTCTAATCGGGCATCAAAATACCTTTGGATCATATAAACTCCAAAATATTAATAACTTTGGCTAAAAAGCCCCTGAGTTCAATACCAAAATCCATTAAAATACATAAAGTATACTTTAAAATTATGGGTCTTGCACAAGACAACATCCTCCTACAAAATAGAACATTAGCTAGCTAAGACATACAATCCCCCGCTAAATCTTCCTCCCATTTTCCTCCCATTGAAATAAGACTTTCCTCCAACTCCAACATGTACTTCCCACTTCTCATTTATTTATTTCAGATATACTAAGAAATGACTATAAATGAAATAGAAAATTATAATTTTACTAAATTATTTTAATAATTATGGTGTTTTCTTTTATTATAAATATAATACTTTAAAAATATTATACATAATATTAATTTAATGATATAATTGGAAAACAATTATTTATCTTACATTAAACACGAAGTTTTGTAAAAAAAAAATCTTAACTAAAATCCTTATACATATTTATAAATTAACAATTAATATATAAATATTAACTATTTAAAAAAAATTGAGATAATTTTTAATATCATCTTACAATTCTTTTGGTGGAAATATTCGGATTAACATTCATAATAATAGATAATATGTCTTTTTTATTAATATTAATATATTATTCGTTACATTCTATTACAATAACAGTGTTTTTGTAAAAAAGTTATGATTTAAAAGACTCTATTTTGAGTTTTTAATATAATTTTAATTATTTGTTTTGATTATACTTTTTTATTTAATATAATATACTTTATTTTTTATTCTTTATTCTTTATTTTATATTTATGATGACAAAAGTATATCAATAATTAATAAAATGATAAACTAAAATTATCATATTTTTTTTATAATTTACATAAACGGTTTAGCACCATATTCTTTTCCGAGGAAGTAGTATAGTGGCTGAACGAATTGGAATGAAAAATCGGTTTAAGCCGTAGGCCGAAGACAGAGACAAGCCGTCAATGGAATTTTCTTAAAATTTATTCTTAAGTGAATGCCGATTCAATCTTTCCAATTTTTGATATTTTTTAAATTTTAACTTTTAGTGCTAAATAAATTTATTACTAAATCTTAATTTTTAATAATGTATTTGAATGTGAAATAATTTTTTATATTGTATTTGAATATGAAAGGACAAACTTATAAGGACAAATAAAAATTCACATTATTCGTAAAAAAATTGAATTACTTTATGAGATTCCGCCGCTTTGGGACTGGGAAAAGGCAGTGATTGAGTTAATTGTAAAAAGATAATAATAATAATAATAATAATAATAATAATAAATATATATATATAAAAAAAATAAAAGGAATATATGACTCAGATGGACTAATAATGATAGTTTGATTCCCATCACACGGATAAGATATGATATACAAGCATGATACAAGAATTGTGATTCTGAATGAAACATATATAGCAGCAACTTGGTGGTCCTCCACTTGTTTGTATTTTCTTTTTCTTCCTTGAAAGGTCTCTTAGATAGTTATCTTAGGGCTGAAAATAAATCAACCTAAGTCGAATTTAACTTTGTTTGTTTTGATAAAAACTGGATTGAAATTCAACTTAAATTTGTCACGATTTTATTTTTCAAATTCGATTTAAGTTTACGTACAACTCATTTCAATTTGATAACTTAAATTTAATAAATCAAAAAATAAACAAAAATATACTTAAAAAAATAAATGTATTTCTTCGATTTTAATTTAAAATACTAATAACAATTAATTAACAAATTTAAGTAAAGTTCATATAATTTAAATTAACTATAAATATTAATTTTTATATTATTTTTTTATTACTCTTGATTGTTTAATATGTTGGAGATGTATTTTTGTATAGGAGAAGAGAAGAATGTAAGAGAGTATATTTTTTAACTTAATATTTCAAGAATGAAGTTGAAGATAATTTCTTCGGTGTGAGATTTAAAATATTGAATATAACTAAATAAATAACTTAAAACAATAATATAAAATATAAAATAATTTTATTTATTTTTATAGTATAAATAAGAATTACATAT
>JBBPBT010000850.1:1202321-1234065 GCA_037974875.1 Cicer bijugum | reverse complement strand
TTATTGTAATTAAATATTTTTGTACCCTTTATAATTTATTTAATAAAACATTTAAAATTATTTATAAATAATATAAATTTTAAAGTAATTATTTTAAAGTGCATAATTTATTTATTTTGAAATAAATAAAATAGATAAATAAATAAAAAATAAATTTTAAATTACTAATTTTAAAATATTTTAAACAATTGACAATTTATTTTTAATTAAAAATGACATTTTATGTTATATTGCATTTTAAGCTAATTAAATTGTTAGATTTTACTAAAGACTTCAATCAACTTAACAACTATCAACTAATTTTATCAAATAAAACCACCTATATATTTTTATGATAGGAATCAAACTTTAGTTAATAAGACACAGATTATGCTGCCACTTACTCTAGATTTCGATAGTAAGAATAGTTCAAAAGATGCAAGTAGTTTTTAGACTACATAGAAAATTAAATGAGACATTTTTAATTTTTAAAGTGTGTAATCATTTATTATTTTCTATTGAATTCGGATGGTGCAAGTTATAGTATTAATCAACTAAAATCATAACATTAATTATAAAATCTCAGTAATTTTTTTTTTCCTAAATAATTATAAAATCTCAGTTTTTTTTTCTTCTTCCTAAATACAAAATTATATTAAGAATTTAAATTAGAAAAACAATGGTGAAACTTTTTTGTTTTTGTTTTAGTAGATATAATAAATTTCATCATAATTAACTCATATTATAAGTTTCGGGTTTAAATCCGGAACAAGACGTCTTACATAACAATATCGGTATTTGCACGTTTAACTAAGACTTAAGGACATTACGGTAAAGTTGTAATTTGCGTTTGTTTCCCATGTATTTTAACAAGGGCTGGAAAAGTTCTAAGAGTGATAACGTGAACCTAAACTCTTCTTTTTCCTCTCTATCTCTGCCTCTTTTACCACACATGACCTTCACTACAAATCCATGGTGGTTCTCTCCAAGCTAACACTATTGATACATCACCATACATTCCTCCATAACTTAATGACTAAACATTAATAACAGAAAATAGACAGAACAATGATAAAAGTCTAGTAATACCACTTAATAAGAAAAAGCTGATATAATAACATACAAAAGAGCCTTGTCATTATAATGGATCATGGTTGAGTCAAGCTAGGTAGTAATGGTAATTTCTTCAATTCGATAGGTATGTAGAGTTAGCAACACACATCATCATGGGTAATGATCATTTCTCTAACTAAGAAGGATAAAATAACTAGTATCGCATTCCCATTACACCTTTCAGTGAATAGCAGACAACAATGTTTTGTCTGTAAGTTTTGAAACTGCAACGCATTAATGGCGACAAACACGATCTATCAACTGCAAGCTTTATCAGTGGTTGTAGCAGCTCAATAATGAACTCTCAATTTTTTCTTGCTACCAACCACCTTAAGGGACCATAAATGGTCATTTACAGTGAACATTTTATAAACATTGTTCATGGTAAATAGGCTTATTTTGGTGATATGTCGAGTTGAATAATAAGGTAACACAATAACCTTATTTTTCCAAACATCATGTTTTCTTAGTGTAAAACTTATAATTATGATGTTTACCAATTCATCAGTGATTCACTAGTTCAACTAATTACTGAATAAGACAGTACCCTAATCAAATAGATTACCTGTCTAAGCTTCATAACATTGGTCGATCTGATCTCCGTGTGACGTAGAAATCTTCTAGGCATAGCAGCACTGGCCTATAAATGCATCTTTTAAATTGATCTAGAACACAAAATGCTATTCTGGTATCACTCAGGTCATGTAATGCATTCAACACCAATGATAGTGAGATAGAAAACTGGAGATAAATAAAAAAAAACAATATTATTGTAATCTTGAGTTTAGTATTTCCCTTATCTCTTCATCAAGCTCTACATTATCAGCTCTCATACTCTCTAATATCTTATCTACTTCTTTACCACATCTAACATACATCTTGATCAAGGGCAAATACATATCCCTATTCATTGAAATCACTTTCTTCAACGAATTAACGAAATCTTCTACTTCATCTAAATCTCTGTTACTGGTAGCCCAACTCAATATGCTGGAAATAAGATTACTTTTTGGTCTCCAACCTTTATTCTGAGCTTGTACAGCCATAGCTTCCTTCATGCATTGAAATGCCTTCTCCATGTTCTCCTTCGCAACATATCCAGCAGCGATGATCGCCCAGCTGTTCGGAGTAGGATTCTTCTCTTTGTCAATCATGCTTTGCAACATCGTTTCTGCTTTTTCAACCAACCCTCTTTTCGAATATCCGATCAAAAGAATGTTTGGAACCCTAAAATCATAAAAATTACCAGATAACTCCCACTCTAAAAGTAACTTCTCAGTTTCGTCAAGGTCCCCAATCTTCACCAAACAACCCAACATGGTTATATATTCTCTGTTAAGTTGCTTCTTACAGTTAACTTTCTGAAGTTTCCACAATCTCATCATGGCTCTTTTGTTTCCAAGACTTGCATAGTGCGAAATCAGATGATTGTATGCAACCGCGTTGTGTTTGCTTGCTTTATCCTCGCATTTCTTCAGGTAGATCAAAGCTTTCTCTTTCATGTCTGCTTTGATGTAGTAGTTAGCCACCATAGAGTATGCGATCCAATCTGATCCAACGTGGCTTTGCTGTTCCATTTCTTCCAACAGTTTCTCCATACTCGTAAGATCAGACATCGCACCGTAAGAGTTTATGCAAATCCTATAGCTGAAACTGTCTGGAGAAACACCATCCTTTTTCATCTGTGCTAGAACACTGGGGACTCTCTCATATTGCTCAGATTGAAAGTAAAGACACATAATATTATTGTATTCGATAGCAGAAACAAAACCCATATCCTTCATCTTCTGCATCAGGGAGAGTGACTTATCAACTAATCCTTCTCTCACATAACAATTCAAAAGAGCACCATAAGCCTTTTCAGTTTTATCTCTATCACTTAAATTCTGGAAATAGCTTTCGACACTATCCAGTCCATGAACTTTACCAATAAGATTTAGTTGCACGGCATGGTCAGTTGGTGAAATTGTGCATAGCCCTTTGCTACTCATCCATTTAGAAACCTTAATTTATCAACATTGAAGATATCTTATTGATTACTACATAACCAAGACAAATGGATCTTTTAAAGAAAGAAACATAAGGTATGATTTCAAGCTTTCAACTTCAATTAGGATTTTACAAGACTCATAGTATTCAATAAAGTATTTTACGTGATCTAAATAAATTGTTTGCTATTTTTATTAATTCTTGTAATTTTGAATGTTCGCTAAAAATCTACGCGATCCTTTAAAATCTTATAAATTCATTAAAATTCAAATTATAAAATCTTAATTAGAAAAGTCTGTTAGAAAAATCTTATGAGTCATTAAATTTTACAATATTTTATGAAATCTACAAGCCTTTTTTATAACAAAATAATATAAAAAATCTCAATTTAATTCACCCCTTATTTTATTTGAAGTAAAAAAATGTGGCAACTAATTTAGTTCCTCACGAGTAACAACAACAACAACAACAAAAAGTGAACAAAATATACACTAAACACACATTAGTCCATTACATAATTTAAATACTGAAAATGTCTCTAAGAGAGAGACTAAAATTTCCTTTTTTTAAAAAGAAATTCTGATAGCATATTTAGAGACAAGTTTCTGAGAAACTAAAATTGATCAGCATTTTGGTTGTAAAAGCTCGTATTTATATCTTTATCTAAAAATTGTAGCATCAGCAATTAAAAAATAAACCCTAATTGCGACAATAGAAACAAAGAGAGTAAAGGGTAAGTGACCTCAAGTGCTTGATGGAATCGTCTGCGGTTGCGTAGCGTTTTGATGATACACTGAAGGTGTTGGGCACTGAGAGTGTTACCTTCTTGAAGCCAGTTTTCGAGAATGGGAGAAACGATGATGGAGGGGTCTCCGAGAGGGCTGATTCTGGAGAACAGGTTTCTACTGTTTGTGACTGTTGAACAGTACGGTCTAAACAGTAGAAATGTTGCTGTGAAGCTACGAGACTTGAGAAATATTGTCGATGCCATTGTTATGTGTTAAGTGTTACCTGAGTGAGCTTGCAGAAATGTTTGTTAACGGTAGGGAAAATGAGTTGGGAACTAGGAAGTATCAATGGGCTTTCGAAATCAAGCCCACAATTTCATCCCACTAATATTGCAAAGACAATTGTACCAGGCACCCCAATTTGACCTGCCACCCCAGCCATGAGTAAAAGACTATTTTGCCTTCAATTATATCTATAAAAACCAAAAAAAATCTTACATTTATTTTTCACTGATTCATTCGAAAGTTTAAAAGATTCAATTCTGGACCAACCTATCACTCGAAAAATTGAAAGTTTCGAAATTCAAAAGTAAGGAACTTTCGAAAATTTGAAACCTTCGACATGCAAAAATCCAGAAAAGTTCGAAACTTTGCCATGCTTTTCAAATTTTCGAAACCCAGAAAACCTTCGAAAGTTTCATGTGAACCTCGAAAGTTTTAAAACACAGAACACAGAGATCTCGAAAGTTTCCATGAATCTAAAAGTTTCGAAGTTAAGCTCAGACATATTGAAAGTTTCGAAACCCAGAAAACTTTCGAAGGAAGGAGATAGAAATTTTTGAAATGAGAAGGAAACTTTCAAAATGGGAAGAAAACTTTCGAAATGGGAAGGAAACTTTTGAAATGGGAATGAAACTTTGGTAACTGGGCTTGAAACTTTCGAAAAAGAAGGAAACTTTTGAAACTTTTTTTTTGCCTTTATTACATTATTTATTGTTTGCCTTTTTTTTGCCTTTATTACATTATTTATTTGTTGCATTTATTTTTGCTTTTTTTTTTGCCTTTTATTATATAATATTTTTTTTTAAAAATATTTATATATTGATATGTTGCAGTGCTTAGGATGAGAGGTGCATTCGACCAAATTATTACCAACATTATAGGTGGTGATAGAGGTGACTTGATTAAAAATTAAACTTTTAATCAATTGAATTTAATAGCTTATATTTATATAATATATATGATTAGATTTAAATAATTATTTATTAAATAATATATTTTTGTTGCCTTTGATTATATTATTTATTTGTCTTTTATAATATTTTTAATATTTATTATAGGTGGTGATAGAGGAGATGGTGCAGAGAGAATTCCACCAACAACATCAAATAGACGACGAAACGAAGCAAATCGTCCAATTAGGCAGCGTCGTCGAAGACAAGACATCCATGATGATGTCGTTGAGTCTACTGCCCATGCACATATGGAGGAGGATGTCCCTGAGCCTCAGATGGAGGAGGATGTCCATGAGCCTCAGATGGAGGATGCTTCGAAACTTTCCTGCAAGGCCAAACTTTCGAAACTTTAGTGCAAGGCCAAATATGTCTTTCGAAACTTTAGTTCAACATCAAAGTTTCGAGGATTAGTTTTTCTTCGAAAGTTTAGTACAAGGCCAAATATTCGAGGCATTTTTTAACTTCGAAACTTTCAAATGCAACTAAACTTTCGAAAATGTGTATTTTTTGAAAGAAATTACATTTCGAAGGTTTTAAAAAAACAAAACTTTCGAGAAACTTACTGAAATGGGTTTCGAAACTTTGAAACTATCGAATCCTACATTTATTTTTCAAATTTTTTGAAAGTGGGTCTAAAACCAAAATGGTAATTTTGTTTTGGTTTTATACATTTTACAGAGGGTATAATGGTCTTTAAAAATTATTAAGGGGGTGGCAGGTCAAATTGGGGGGCTGTCTGGTACAATTCTCTATTGCAAATTTTAGTCTTTATACCCCAATCTTACCTATATATCTATAATATTTTTGAAAATATCAAATTTATCTTTAATTTTTTTATTTATTATATTACTAATTTAAATTCACATTTTTTTTCTACCATTCAAAATTTTTTGGACCAAACAATTTAAATTTTCTGACACATAATTTCTTTTAGAAATTATAAAAAAAAAATTTATAAGATTTTCAATACAAAATATTAAAAATGTGTGTATCAGACACATTTAAAAAAGTTTTTCGATATAGAAGGTTGAAAATATATATTATCAAAAAACTTTTCACAAGTTTTTCGGTAAACTCTTATGTACCGAAAAACTTGTGAATTTTATTTTCATGTATACACATTTTTTTATAAAAATTATTTTATTTATTTATATAAATTTTAACAGATATGGATAAATACTATTATTATGTGATAAAACATGTGTCGATACTACCAATGTTTTTGACACAAATCAGGTATAAATAATTACAATTAATAATATTATAAAAATTTATTACTGTGATTAGTTTTTATAATTTATTTTAATTATTTCAGATATTGTTGTGAATTGGACTAAGAAATTTGGTATAAAAAATAAGGTGACTCTTAACATTTCTAGATCAAATAAAGAGATATAGATCAAATAAAGAGATATGAAGATAAAGAGACATGAGAGAGATGAAGGAGAAATAAATTAATATTAGGTTGTGGCAAAACAGAAAAATACAAATGTGTTATAGTTTAATTTGAAGTTCAACAAAAGAGTATGGTTGTCCTTTCAAATTTAGATCAAAACCATTAAAAGATGGTTTATAATGAACAATTAAAATGATAGCTTAAACAAATTACACGTTAAATAAGCATGTTTTCTTGACTATTGAGCAAATTGAGATTTTTGTAAGTGTTATCGGGTTTACTTTAAAACAATTTGTTTTCATTATTTGTGATTGAAAATATTCTTTGTAGTAATTATTATTATTTAAAAAACAAAAATAAAAATATTATTTATATTATATTATAATAAAATATATGCCATTTTATTGGCTGGATTCACTAAAAATAGTGAAAGTGACTTTTATTGTGTGATACAACACATTTGTTACCCTACTTTAGATTATCCAAAAATAAGTTGTGTTATTTTATTGTAATTGGTTTGATCCATCGAATAGAGCTACAAGGGTTAACTTCAAAACTAACACTATGAATATTCAAATGAACAAGAGGTATCAAACATTTGACCCTTTTACGATGACCGAAAGTGTTAGACAAGTGTATTATGCCTTAGATCCGTCCACACGACCAACCAAATGAGGTTGATGTGTCACAATAAAGACAAAACCAACAACTCAGAGTGAATAAGGTTATCATGAGTTGGAAGATGAGGAGGCATACCAGGGTGACAATATCTAATAATGTACATGGTGCGATAAAAGATGACCACTAAGTTGATTATTTAATGATTTATCGAACACCAATGAAGAAGTTGATGAAGATAATGATAAAGAAGGAAACATAGATGATATTTCAAATGATGAAGATTCTGATGAGTATTAATTCATATTAATAATAATAATTTGTAATGTATTTAATTTTATAATATATATGTATTTTTTATTAATTAAGGACACTCAATGTAATAGTAATTTCTTTATTTCATGATAATCTATTTTTATAATTATGTTAATTTCTATATATATATATATATATATATATAGAGTCATGACTTCAGGAGGAGGATTGTTTGATCCACCACTAACTGGTGGTGGAGCTGATGGGGAATAATTAGTGCCTCCATCACATACTGGGACATTGTCCACAACTGAAGCTAACACAATGGATCATTTAAATGTTTTCAGAGAGGGTGACGCGATACATCTTATTGGTTTTAATGTGGTTTATGTTGATCGCCTTCGTTAGATTCTTCTCAAACTTATTGGTAACATGTAAACATTTAATTAATTACTTTTGTTAATTTTAAACTATGATTTTTTTTCATATTTGTTGTGTGATTTAATTAAAATATTATTAATGCATTATTCTTACAAGTTTATTCCTTCTACTGATTTTGCCATGACTATCACCATTGTACTTAAACAAAGGCATCAAAAACCTTTTAAAACATGAGGAGAAGTTAGAAGGAGTAAATAGGGTGATGGACTTCGAATCTTTTGAAACTTTTAAAGTAAGTAATATATTAATGAAATATTTAGTTTACTAATTTTACTTAAAATTTATCTTTTTAGTTCTATTTCAGTGAAATATATTTTTTCAATAGAATATGTGTATGTGGAAGACGGAGCATGAGCTTGATGTGTTGATGGACATTTTTAATGAAAGGTGTATGGTCCATCTATCAGATTTGCATAGGAATAGTCGTAATAGTCGAAAATGTCCCAAATGGGTTGGAGAGTTCATTTGAAAAGTGTTGTGCCAATATTGAAAATAAGTGATTTAAAAAAATTATTTGACAAAGCAAAGAAAAATAGGGAATCATAGTGTGACAAAAGTACACAGACAAGAGGGATCAATTCTTTTGCAGAGAGTAGAAGAATAATGGTATAAAGATTAAATTTGTTAATTATTTATTTTGTTATTTATTAATTTTTTTGTCAATGTATGGTATTGATGTCCTATCAGGTGCATTGAAAAAGGACCATAAGGATTGTACACGAAACAATCTTCATCCAGCTACAACCACACAGGCCGATCATACCATGATACAATACAAATTGAAATTGAAAGGATTCAACGAGAGTTAGAGTAGAAACATCTAGAGATCAACAATTATTGTGGTAAGAACATGAGGAATCAATGTAGAAAGCTATTGAGACTATTATGAAGAAGAGGAGGACAAACAACGAGAGTTTGAGATACGAATAAGGAAGAAACTCTGTAATTCTTAACAAATGCAAAATCTATCTTCTTATTCATTACTATATAATTATCAAAACGAGCATATGCCATTCCCACGATATTATCAACAAGTAAGTTTTTATCGGCCTCATATACCAACAACGTCGTATGATAATTTGTATGAACCACCTCTCATTGTTTTCTAGGGCAATCAATAGCTCATCCACCCTAGCTTTCCAATCATCCTTCTATCTTGATATGTGAATCATCTATTTTTTTTACTGGTGGTATCAATCCCTTGAATTTTGATCAAGATAATTTAACATTTAATGATATACTAATTTTTCCAACAATTAGAATGGGGACATGATTCAGATAACTATGGGGATACTTATTTATTTATGTATTTATTGTGATATTATTTTTTAATTAAATATTTGGATATTAATGCATGTTTTGTTTTTGGTTTTCTTCGTTCAACTTTATTTATATCTTATTAATCATTTTAATTCTAATTTAAATATAAATAATAAAAAAATATTTTTATTTTTTTAATAAAAATGAAGATGTTGAAAATATAATAGAAATGAAAATTGATCAAATTTAAACAAATTTAATATTATTTTTGTTTTTGAATAATTAATTTAATATAATATTTTAATTAAATATACAATTAAATTATTACCAAAATAAATATATATAATTAAAATTAAATGAATTTTTAATATAATTTTTAATAAATAAAATCTAATTATATAATTATTTTAATATGAATTTAACATATAAAAATAAATTTTGTTTTAATCTTGGATTAATAGCGAGGGCATAAGCCTTGGGAGAATGTGTTAGAATTGACATTGATAAGGACTTAAGGCATGAGAACTTGTCACTTCTTTGTATTAGTGAGGGTTTGAGCACTAAAAACTTGTCACTTGTTTGTATTAGCAAGGGCTTGAACCCTAGGAACCAACAAACTGTTTTTAATTTTTGAGGGCCCTAATTCTAGGTATTTTGCGAGGGCTTAGGCCCATGACATTTTCAAGGGCTTTGGCCATAGGAAAGTTCACGTTTTAATCATTTTTATAGCAGTTTTGCGAGGGCTTTGACCCTCAAAATTTATTTTCCGACGAGTGTTTTACCCAGGGTCATTTGGCCCTTAGAAATATAGTGTTTCCTAGATTTTTTTGTAGCATTTCATAAAGGGTTTTCCATGTACTTAATTGTAGTTTATCTAATATTAATTTTAATGCCAATTGTTATCACTCTTCGGAGTTGTATTTTTTATTTGGTGATTTGTCTGCATAGGTGGTGAAAAATATTTCGTATTGTTGAGATATTTATCTCTAGTTTTTTTTTTCCAACAAATTGATGTTCATAGCCTTGGTTAGTTTGGTTTGTACATTTAAATGGAGGAGGGAAATAAATGTTTGAATATGATTAAGCTCAAATCTACTAATTATACACTTTGAAAAACCATCATGGAAGACATGTTATATTGCAAAAATTTGTATGATCCTATTAAAGGGGACACCACTAACACTACAAGAAAAACACCATTTTGTGGCCAATTTTATAAATATTTTGTGGCCGAATAAAACCCTCACAAATTAGTGACCGAAAAAGCCCTCACAAATGCCAAAATTGAAATTGGTCTTTATTTGTGGCTGAAAAAGCCCTCACAAATTTTTAAATATTTAACTGGATTTTGTAGCTGTCTAAGCCCTCACAAAATCACAACATTGTGATTTTGTGAGGGCTTAGGCAGCCACAAAATCCAGTTAAATATTTAAGGATTTTGTGAGGGCTTTTACAGCCACAAAAAATTAATTTGTGAGGGCCAAATCCGTCACAAAGGACTGACGTGACCAGTGGCATTTGTGGCTGCAAAGGCCGCCACAAAGGAATGCGCACGTGGACTTTGTGGCTGCAAAGGCCGCCACAAAATTTTAAACCTACGTGGACTTTGTGGCTGCTTTGGCCGCCACAAATGCTCAAGGTAACACTATATATATTTTTCTCCCCTCCTCCTTCATTTTTTCACATCCAACTTCTCTCTAAAATCTTATTCTAACTATTCTCTCCTCCTTCTCTCTACACAAAATATTTTGTTATTAATTTAAATATTTTATTATTAATATTTTATTATTTAAATTAATCTTTAATTTAATTATTAATCTTTAATTTTAATATTTTATTTTAAGTTTTTAATTAAATTAAGATTAGTTTATTATATATTAAATTTAATTTATAATCACATTATATTTTAAATTTAATTAAAATTTTAATTTAATTATAATTTTAATTTTAATTTAATTATAATTATAATTTTAATATTATATTTAAATTAATTTATTATATATAATATTATAATAAACTATTATTTTTGAATTTAAAAATTAATTTATTAAATACGTATTATTTTGTGGCGGCCTAAGCCCTCACAAAATGTATTAATTTTTAATCAGGATGGCATTTTTGGCGGCCAAAAGCCCTCACAAAGGAGGGAGAGAATTTGTGGCGGCCTGGGCCCTCACAAAGGTCCAATCAGAAAAATTCAGTCTGTCCTTTGTGGCGGCCTATGCCCTCACAAAGGCAGACTTTTGTGGCTGCAAAAGCCCTCACAAATGCCTGTCTTTTGTGGCTGCAAAAGCCCTCACAAATGCCAACCTGTTTCAGGCACTTTGTGGCTGCAAAAGCTCTCACAAAATTTTGTGACCAGCTTCTTTCTGGCTGCCAAAAGCCCTCACAAAATCCACCTTTGTGGTTGCTATTTGCCCTTTGTGAGGGCTTTTGGCCCTCACAAAATCCATCATTTTTTGTAGTGTAAATCTAAAGATAAATTTGATGCTAAATGGAAGAAGATGAATAGAAAAGTAGTGGCCTTGATCAGACATTAGTTGGATCTTAGTGTTTATACACATGTTGAAATTGAAACAAACGCATCCTCTGATGTTTGATCCAAGTTTCAAGAACACCAAGACTCGTATTTGATTTTCATATTCTTAATTTGATGAATATGCTTTTAAACATGCCTCTTGTGATTCTATATAATACAAGTAATGCTTCAATTGGTTTGCCTATGATCCATACAACCAACATATGTTTGCTTTTGCCTATGATAATTTCATCTAGCATTTAATCATTTGTCTTAGTTGAAAATTCAACGCTTTGATGAAAAGTAAACACTCAAGATAGTCAATGATCTGATGAAAGTAATCGCTTTGAAATGATAAACTATGAAAAAGTCAACGCTCTAAATAGTCAAAGCTCTGAAAAAGATAAATTTGTGTATCATCTGCTCAACACTCTGAATCCATTATTTTTTTGAGGACTATGTGACATACTCTGATCATGATATCCTTTACTTTTTTTATTTTATTTCCATATTATGATGTGCATTATCAATTACAATGACTATTTTTGGACAAGTCTTAATGGTAGTCAATCTTTGAAATATTTGATACAAAAGATCATGATTCATGTTGATTTCTTACATTTAGTACAATGACCATAAACCCTAATACACTCTTTAAAAGGACATGCAACCCTCAATGAAATATACAACAACAATAGAACAACATACTACAATAAACACAATACAATTGTCTTGCTCCTTCATTTGTCTAAGTATTGCGAAATAATTTTATGAGAAAACAACTTTGTAAACACCCTTTTGTGAGAGTTTTTCAGAAACCCTTAAATCTTTCGTTTTGTAACCAAGCCCACCAGTAGCTGCGTTCCTCGACAACTTTATTGTTCTAATTTAGAAGGTTGAGAATACTTGAATACAATCAGTATGATTAGCATGTGTTCAGTGGAAGTGTGATTCAGTTGGAGAATTAGTGGATTCAATCCTCCAGAATGAAGGATTTGGAGGGAGATAACGTGTTGGAGTTGAACCAGAATAAATTGATTGTGTTGTTATGTGTTTTTGTTTATTCGTTATGTTTTTCTCACTTTGTTTTAATCTTATTAAAAACAGTTTTTAATTTGAAACACAATTTAAACCCTCATTTTCTTGTGTTTCTTGTTCTATAAAATAAAGTAAGAAAGGAAACGAAAGTAATAGGTATATTGAACCTGCAAAATTTTTTACGCTTCAAGTAACTAATAATTGGTTAAACTATCTATAAGTAGTTTCCAAAAAAAACCAGTTGCCAAAAATTAAAAAAAGAAAGTTTATATTTAATTTTGTTACCTAATATAATTGACAACAGAAAACATAGAAATATAACTTTTCACATATATGTAAATTTTGACCTAAATTTTTTAATTAATATGAGGATGATTGAGGAGAAAAATGAGTCAGTAAGTATGTGGATTATAATATCAATTAAAAATAATGATTCTTGAAAAATGAAATAAGTGAATATTTGGACATTGTTTTACCAACGCAATATTTGAAAGACCAAATAATTTGGTTCATTGGAATAAGAATTTTTAAATAATAGATACATCAACATATTTAAGTAAATTATTAAGATTAAAAAGAAGTAAGTAACTCAATAGTTAACTTATTTTGTATTAATCAACATAGTTTGTAATTGATATGGAGTACATGATATTTAAGAATTCATATAAATTTTTTTTATTGGATTAAGTGGCAAAATAACATTTATTTTAGTACTACTCCTTGTATTAAATGTATTTTAGATAAATAAACTTTTCATTACAAAAATAATTACAAAAATCTAATTTGATATTCACGGTCATTCAACTTTTATATTTTATCTTTGAATTTTCTTGTTAGTCTTCATGAATCCTTTAAATTGATTGTTTTTAGCAACGTAGAACCATTTGATCTGCATATACAAAGTGTAAAATAATGAGTACCATATAAGCTAAAACATGGATTGAAAGTCTAAAGAAATTGAAAATATTTCATTTGCATATATGAAAATTTTAAAAAGAGTAAAGTCATATCCATATAACTATAGTTTATGAAGTTCGTACAAAATTGAAAGAAAACAAACATAACATAAAACATTCATAAATAGAAATTGATAGAAATTCAATATATGGATCTAATAGTGTAAAACTTACAAAGTTCGGCTAAAACAAACACTCCCATAGTTTTGTTGAAAACAAAATAACAAAATCCTATTTTAATTTGAAGCATGATTCTCAATCCTTTTCAATTTTGATATTTTTCACATTCTTTAAATTGATTCCATTATTGTCATCAACAACTTCTATGAGAACCCTTTTAAGAGGATTGCAATCATCATAATCATGTTTAATTGAGATACAGAAAGGGTTTGAGACTTGACATTTCTCATTGTAGCTTCTTCTTCAAACTTTGGCGTCAAATCCTTCGTTACATCACCTTCTACATCATTGTTAAGTCCAACAATAAACTTAACCATGAATTGCAAACATCATGAACTAATACATATTGATTTCGACGAGTAAAAATTTAGAAAAGGTAAAATAATAGAAACCACTTCAATATCAATATATTTTAATTTTTTTTTGATAATATTCAACTCACAATAGAGTTTTTTGATACAAAATGATTTTTCATAATTTAAGGTCACATCATTTTTCACATCTATCTCAAACATCAATGATTTTTCAACCAAATCTCCGATTACTTTTGGAACAATGTCCGATTATGGATCCTAATATTTACATTATCGTTAAAAACATTAATTCAAGTCATCAAAATTAACATAACCAAAACACATTAATAACAAATATTGAAGATAAAATAAAGTTGAAAAAGTATACTCACTCGATCCATTCCGTCAAGCAAGTTTAGACATGATTTGATGGTAACGAAACTCCATCATGATCAAATATAATAAATGTAGTATAATCGGTGTCATCAATGACTCTAATGTTGATACAATATCTTTTACCAAAATTAGATAATGAGTTAATTAATATCAATAATAGTCTAAGGAATATATAAGTTAACATAAATGGATTTTTTTTTTGTGATACACACCTTGGCATATTTGTCCAAACATGTTTCTTATATTTATTGCAAAAAAACCTTTAAGATCTAGTAACAACTCATTTATTGCATAAACATGCTCTATACTACCAATCACCTTCACCAAGAACATGTTAAACTGTTTCAAAGACTACACAAATCATGTTCTACCAAAGAAGTATAAATTATAAATAAAATACATCATTAACAAAACTAAATGAATTGTAAACAATATGACATTAAAACTGTAAAAATTACATTTTGACAATCTTTGAGTTCCTATATAGTCACGCATTTGGAAAGACTTATTCTTCTTCTAAACTCAAATGATAACTATCCTTCATAGGACTCAATGGTTGAGTTGAGTTGGTGAACCAAAGTTATATGAGTTTCTGATCATGTAGTATAAAATTAGTATTCCAATAAAAAATAAATAAAGTTGAATAAGTTAGTTAGTAGTACTTCTATTTTACTTTAAAACCTGACTTGAGTTTGAAAGAAACAGACTCAGGAATTTCAGAGTTGAATAAAAACTTTGTACAATTCATTGCATTATGTAGTTGTCTTTGTCGCAGTCTAAAACTTCGAATATTTTTTGAATTTAATGGAGTTGTCACCAAAGTTTATTTAAAATAGGAAAAATGTTGGGAAAACTTTAAAAACAAAAAAATAATGATATTGGAAATCAGATTTAAGGTTTGGAAATTGATTATGCATAGGAAATGTATTAACACCCTACGCCTTCCGTGAAAAAATAGTTACTTATAATTAATTGTGCAAAAATTTATGTTAACTTTAGAATATCTATTTCTCCATATTAGTTAAATGAGAATATTTTTTCTTTTTATAAATATGATGCTAAAATAAAAGAGTACTCAACAAAGAGAGAGAGAGATTTTATTTTATTTTTATTTTTATCATTGTGGTTGACAAGAGTGTGATCTTGCTCCTACATACCTCTAGATGCGATTGACAAATCAAAGTTAGGTACTCATTGGATAGAAAATACAATGTGTTGATTGCTTTTAAAGAAAAATGTATTGCTGCAAGAAAAATAATTAAAAAAAATATTGTTGATTTAATGTGTACATAATCGTTTATGATGAGTTGGTCTGTATGTATTAAAATAAAAATAAGAGTTTTAAAACTATCAAGCTGTACAATTTGTGTTTTAATACTCCCTGATTAAAAAGATGTTAAATCTAGTTAATCTATCTAAGAATATACTATTTTTTTTATCAATTTATTTATGAAGACAAGTTTTAGGACAAACAAGTTGTATAGCTTGTGTCATAATAAATGAAAGATTAAAAATATGTTACATATAGTTCATCTAATATTTATTTATTGTGAATGTTTTTAAGAAATATTAAAATCAAATTGAAACTATATAAATAAAAATAATTTTTTTAGACAATGATTAATAAAAAAAGTTAAAATGAATAAGTAGGTCTGGGTTAAGTGCCTAACTCATTATGTTTTACTAATATTAAAATGAACACGAATAAGTATACTTATCACTTTTTGTAAAAAATATAAACATATATGAAATTAAATAACAAAACCAAATGAAAGAGGAAATCCTAAAATACTCACAAAGAATGCCACTGAGTGAGTGGACGGCTGTAAACAAATTCACACAAAGAAAGAAGCGAGTTTCATTGTTAAGAGAAAGAGAGAACAAGAGGGAACGAAAACCAAACAAAATGGTCGTGACAGGGGAGTTGCCCGCGATGGTGGTTTGGTGGAGTTTGAAGCTGACGGTGGTGGCTTGATGGATGCTTAGATGGTAGCACTCACAGTGGTGGTTCGTCGGAGATCAAAGTTGGTAGAAGTGGCTAGATGAATGTTGTGACAGGACCGTTCACGGTGGCCAACAACTAAAATGGTGGTCGGTTTAATGATAGTTTCATATGGGATTTGCAAAGGATGATGGAAGTGGTGATGTGTGTGGCTCATGCTATCTCTATCTCTCTACATTTTTCCTATATTCTACTGTATTATTTTTCTTCTTCTATAGTTTCTTTTTCATCTCTCAAATATTTTTCTCTTTATATTTTTTGTTGTTGTTTTGATGGTAGTAGAAAGATGATGATTTGTATGATAAAGGTTGTTGAAGGCCAGAAGATGGAAATATGTTGGTGTGGTTTAGTCTAATTTTTTTTATACTGATTGTACATTTCTCAACTGTTACTTTTTACATATTTTCTTCGTGTTTCCTTTCTCTTGTGTTATCTTTAAAAAAAATCACCCCTTATTGAATTTTTGGTTATCAATTTATAGACTATAAGGATGAATTTTTGTGTACATGAGATAAATTGAGTTCTATTTTTATATTGTTTTGCAAAAATTATGGAATTATAAGTGAAGGATTGGACTTCAACCTTTTGATGGAGTACAAATTTGGTGAAGATGCAAAATGACGGAAACAAGGAAGCTGAAAATGTGAAGAAGGGAGTGATGTAGCTAAATATCACTAGAAAGAGGGTTGAATAGGGATTTTGCTGTTAAAAATAGTTTTCAAGTGTATTTAAAACTATCATCTCCCAGAGGATGGCAAGCCCGAGGATGGGTTTTTCAAACCTTCATATTTGAGCTGAGCTAAAGAGTGAGAGAAAAATATGAGAATGACACACACAATTTTTATATTAGTTCACCCAATGAAGGCTACGTCCAGTCCTCACAGTCTTGGGAGATTTCACTAATGTTCAAATAGATCAACCTCTCACAGATGATGATTACAAATTGTGTATTCTTTAGCTTCACCGAACTTACAATCTGGTTTCAAATATTTCCAAGTGTATCTCACGTGAAAATTTTAATGTGATATGAGAGTGATTGATTCTAAATACTTTCTCAAAGGATTTACAAAGATCTAATGTATGATTGTAGAAAGTATGAAGAGAGGATGAATGTTGCTTCTTGAAAGCTTTAAGATCCTTGATCTTTTTAATGCATTGTTGTGTATTTGATAATGAAGAGTTTGCTGCATTTTATAGAAGTCTTATAATGTTCATTTCATGTGCCAAGCTTTTTATGACCGTTGAAAAATCAATTCAAAAAGCCCAAGGTCTTTCCTTATAATAATGAAACTGTCATCCAGCTGTCCTTGGACAAATGCAGCCCATCCTCTAGTACGAGGTTGCAGATTTTTTGGAAACTTGGGGCAAGTGCTGTCCTTTTCTCTTTCCTTTCTTTAAGGCTTGTAAGACCATGTGATTTCTTTTTCATTCTCCTTTCTTCAAGGCTTATAAAGGCTTCACGTGAAGTCCTTTACTCTTTCCTTTTTTTTAAGACATGTGAAGACTTTTATTTATAGCTTGTTTGTTGTTGCCTTTTCGACGATTGACTTTATATTGTTTTTAATTCACACAAGAGTGATCTATAGGTCTGCTTGTAGCCTTTGTACATGATATGATGGGTTGCTTTCAAAGGTGTTGAAATACTTTTCAAGATATTGACCAGAGACCCATCCTAGTGCAATCCTTCCTCGTAACTTTCTTTTGCCATCTTACTCATTTTCTTTAAAAGCTTTATTCATTCATTCATTCTTTAATATTGTTTTACCTTTGTTTAATGAATAAAACGAGGATGAGTATTCTACAAATTTAAAGATTCATCAACTCGCGAGGCCATCCTCAACATTTTCCATTCTCCATATTTGAATCAGATTTTTCTTCTTTTTGCCTTAATGATTAATAACGTGTTTTCTTATATGAATACACTAAAAAAAACATATTAGTCATTAACCACAATCATAATCTTTTACATAATTTTGTTATCATTAAAACCATTTGAGAGAGATTTTGTCTCAACATGGAGCCATACTACATAGCTCCTTTTTTTTCTCTAACAAAAACATTATTTTTATTTGTTTGTTAGTTATTGTTATTTTTTTTATCTTTTTTTTTAGTATATTTGTATGATGTAAATATGGCACTTTGTTAAAGCATCAATGAGGATGTAAGCTCAATTATTGGGCTAAATTTATGAGTTTGATTTTGATAATCTTGAAAAATATTTAGTATAATAAAATATGATGACAAATATATAAAATTACACATTATTATGACTTATTAGTTTTTTTTTTTTGGAATTTTTAATTGACATGACAAAATTGAGGTACGACGGACTTTTACCATTAAACATCTTCACTTTTAGAAACTGAGCAAGGATAACAATATTTTGGGTATAACCATATTTTAAATATACATTCAGGTCATCAACATATGGTCCAAATAGTTCACAATCAATAAAAAACTTTATATAATATAAAAAGGCTCACCCATTAGACTCTAAGTCATTAACTTTAAATTTTGTATTGATGACATTCCTTTCATAAACTCTCTCTTGTTCCACTCTAACTAAAACTTCCATGATATCTATTTAAAATAAAGTAATGATTAAACTGTGTATAACTAAAACTAAAAATGACAAATTGAATAAATTTACTAATTATTTATTTTTTGTCAACATTTGAAATTTATATAGGAATGAAATGAATGAGTATGAAGAGGTTGTGACCAAATTGGTTCCCACTTCACTGACTCTACCATTTTGCAAATTCAATCTAAGTTGGTATCAGGCTGTTCTATATGCTCTAGAGAGTTAGATGCATCGCCAAAATAGCGAAAGTTGTACACAATCCCCTTACAAATTTTAGTCTCAAATAAAAAAATTTAGAACTTTTCACAATGTTGCTTGAATTTTGTCACCCTAAGAAAATGAAACGCAAATTAGTTAAATTAATAACATAACAAACCCAATTTATGTATAATTTAAAACTTTAATAATTTAAAATTGTAATTTATGAAAAAAAAATTAAACCTTTTCATCCATCAATATCATTTTCATAGCATAAAATTTTTGTTTGCCATTCAAACTAAGTAGAAACCATAGTCACAACTCTAACAACCAAATCTCGTTATTCCTTTTTTAAGAGTAATTGAAACATCAAAATCTAATTTTCCAAGACATTGAAAAAAAAAATTACGTATACCATCATTGAAAATTTAGAGGAAAGATATTGTCGGAATCGCCGGTAAAAAAAGGTGATTTTTATTAGGCTTGATTTCGACAAAATAAACAATTTATTATTTGGCGACGGTCCCAACTGGAGTCAAATCTGGATGAATTTTTTGATAAATATTTTAAATATTTGGTGGCAGTTCTTACCAACGGGAAAAGTTTATAATGGTGATTATGCTAGTGATTTGTATGAACCGCCGTCAAAGTTTATAATGGCCCCAATTCTTGCATCGTTTTGACTTTTGACCACAGCTAAACACCGAGCTTGTGATAGTGATTTGTGCATGCGTACGAGTCACACGACTTTGATTACTATTTTAAAGTTCGAGTATATATATATATATATATATATATATATAAATAGAATCAAAATATTTAAAAATTTGTTATATAATAATGTTATTAAAGTATAAGTGAAACTATTGAAATAAAATATTATTTCTTTTATATTTTCATGTAAAATATTATATATATATAATTATAATTGTATAAAAATACTTTTAATTCAAGAACATATGTTTTTTCTGGACCAAATTTCAAGAATATATATAGCAAGATATATTACAACTCTATTTTTTACCATGTTGAATAATATATTATCATTTCTAACTAATAAATTAAAATACAAGTAGTACACATTAAAAATGTAAAAAAGCCATAAAGGAATGACTTTTATCAAATCAATTTCTATATGAATGAAATAACAAACATTTAATATCCCTGTGATCGGAGCATATATCATACAAACTTTGATTCTGAATAAGAAAATTACATCCTTAATTAATTAGTACTGCATTATCAAATTCTGTGAAACAAAATGAAATTTAAAAAAGAAGAAATAAAGTTTATCATATAAATATATAATAACCTCCACATCCACTCATGCCTTTTAAAAATTGCAAGGTATTGGGACATGTTTGATATATGTCTCTGTTTCCTTCCCGGTGATGATGAGAGAGAAACTAAAAGAATTGATTGTGGGATGAAAATGTCTGTTCAAATTTCCAAGTGGAAGGAACCACATTAAGAAACAGTAATGTTTTCCCATCAACCAAAGATGTTATTTTTTCTAACCACAAAAAAGGTTGCCTACGTTCTGAAGGATGATATCCCTGTTGTTCCAGAAGCAGGTGTTGAACAACCAGAACTAGATAGAATAGCTGTTGAATTTACCCGATGGGAACATAATGATTACATGTGTAAGAATTATATTCTTAATGGACTTGCTGATGATCTGTATGATTACTACAATTCAGACAACAATACTGCTCGACAGGTTTGGGAAGCTCTAAAGAAGAAATATGATACTGAGGAAGCTGGAGCTAAAAAGTATGCTGTCAGCCGCTACCTCAAATATCAGATGACAGATGACAGATCAGTGGAAGCTCAGTCTCATGAAATCCAGAAAATAGCTCACAAGATTATTTTTGAAGGTATGTCCCTAAATGAACAATTTCAGATTGCTATTATTATTGACAAACTGCCTCATGCTTGGAAATATTTTAAAAATTCTCTTAGGCACAAAACCAAAGAATTTTCACTAGAAAGCTTGATAACTTGCCTTAGAATTGAGGAGGAATCTCGTAAGCAAGACCAGAAAGATGAAGTTCTTCTTGTGGCAAATAAGAAGAAAAAGAATTGGAGCAGTGCTGAAGCCAAACGACAAACAACTAAAGAATCAGCATCACACTTATAAGAACAGCAACAAGAATGGGAACCCTCATAAGGTCCCTACTGCCAGACAACAACCACCTCCTAGAAATGGCCCTCTTCCGTTTACTTGTTTCAACTGTGGGAAATAGGGTCATATGGCACGCAAGTGCAGGAACAAGCCAGGCCTTGCTAATCAGGCTAACTTGACAGAAGAACAATTCGTTGGCATGCTAGACTCTGTCATATGAATTTTAATATTTGGCATGCTAGACTCTGTCATATGAACAAAAATATTATTTCAAACTTAAGTAATTTAGGTTTAATTCCAAAGTTTTCCCCAAAGGATTTCGAAAAATGTGATTTTTGTAGTCAAGCTAAGATAACAAAGAAATCACATAAATCAGTAATTAGAGAATCTGAACCCCTAGAATTAATACATTTTGATATATGTGAACTTGATGGAACATTGACTAGAAATGGAAAACGTTATTTCATAAATTTTATTGACGATTGCTCTGATTTTACTTTTGTATATTTGATGAAAAATAAAAGTGAAGCACTTGACATGTTTAAGATCTTTGTGAATGAAATTGAAAATCAATTTAATAAAAAGATTAAGAAGTTTCGTAGTGATAGAGGAACAAAATATGATTCTAGTTTGTTTAATGAATTTTACAAAACCCAAGGAATTATACATGAAACTACTGCACCATATTCACCTGAAATGAATGGTAAAGCTGAAAGAAAGAATAGGACTCTTACTGAATTAGTTGTTGCTATTATGCTTAACTCTGGTGCTGCATCTTACTGGTGGGGGGAAATTATTTTGACTGTTTGCTATGTTTTGAATAGAGTTCCAAAATCTAAAAGCAAAACATCTCCTTATGAGATAATGAAGAAAAGACAACCCAACTTGTCTTATCTTCGAACATGGGGTTGTCTGGCATATGTCAGAATCCCCGATCCCAAGTGAATTAAACTCGCAAGTACAACATATGAATGTGTTTTCATAGGATATGCTGTAAACAGTAAAGAGTATAGGTTTTATGACCTTAATGCGAAAGTGATCATAGAGTCAAACGATGTTGACTTCTACGAAAATAAATTCCCTTTTAAATCAAGAAATAGTGGGGGCAGCGAACCCAGTCAAGTCCCAACGATAAGAAACACTGAAAGCAACAACCAAGACGAAACAAAACCTCGAAGGAGTAAGAGAGTAAGAGTTGCTAAAGATTATGGACCAGAATATATGGCGTATAATCTAGAAGAGGATCCTGCAAATCTCAAAAAAGCTCTATCATCTTTGGATGCAAATTTATGGCAAGAAGCTATAAATGATGAAATAGATTCTCTAGAGTCTAACAAGACCTGGCATTTAGTAGACTTGCCTCCTGGTTGCAAACCTATAGGTTGTAAATGGATTTTGAAAAAGAAACTAAAACCCGATGGATCTATTGATAAATACAAGGCACGCCTTGTAGCCAAAGGTTTTAAACAAAGAAAATATAGATTTCTTCGACACTTTTTCGTCAGTCACAAGACTAACATCCATTAGGGTGCTAATATCACTTGCGGCTATACATAACCTGGTGATACACCAAATGGATGTTAAAACAACATTTTTAAACGGTGACTTGGAAGAAGAAATTTATATGGAACAACCTGAAGGTTTTGTAATTCATGGACAAGAAAACAAGGTCTGTAAGTTAGATAAATCTCTGTATGGTCTTAAACAAGCCCCTAAGCAATGGCATGAAAAATTTGATAACTTAATCTTGTCGAATGAGTTCAAAGTGAATGAAAGTGACAAATGCATCTATTACAAATATGAAAATAACATTTGCACTATCTTATGTCTATATGTAGACGACTTGCTCATATTTGGATCAAATATTCATGCTGTAAATAAAGTGAAATCATTGTTGAGTAACAACTTTGATATGAAAGACCTTGGAGATGCTAGTGTAATCCTTGGAATTAAGATCACTAGGTCAGAAAATGGAATTTCTTTGGATCAATCTCATTACATTGAAAAGATCCTAAAGAAATATAATTACTTTGACTGTAAACCTGCTTGTACACCATATGATCCAAGTGTAAAACTTTTCAAGAACTCTGGTGACGGTGTTAGACAAACTGAATATGCAAGTGTCATTGGCAGCCTCAGGTATGCCACTGATTGCACTAGACCAGACATAGCCTATGTCGTTGGATTGTTGTGCAGGTTTACTAGTAGACCTAGTATGGAGCATTGGCACGCTATTGAAAGAGTCATGAGATATCTTAAAAGAACCATGAGTCTCAGATTACACTATAAAAGATTTCCTGCTGTCCTCTAAGGATACAACGATGCTGATTGGAACACCTTATCAAATGACTCCAAAGCAACCAGTGGCTATGTCTTCAACATAGCTGGTGGTGCTGTGTCGTGGAAATCAAAGAAACAAACTATATTGGCTCAGTCCACTATGGAATCTGAAATGATAGCACTAGCTATGGCTAGTGAAGAAGCAAGTTGGTTGAGATGCTTGCTAGCAGAGATCCCTTAGTGGGGAAAAACCATTGTCAGCTGTGTTGATCCACTGCGATAGTACCGTGGCTATTGCTAAAATTGAGAACCGTTATTACAACGGTAAAAGAAGACAAATTCGTCGTAAGCACAACACAGTTAGAGAATTAATTTCTAAAGGAGTTGTTATAGTGGATCATGTACGCACTGATGAGAATTTAGCAGATGCTTTGACGAAAGGATTAGCTAGAGAGAAAGTCCTAAATACATCCAAAAGGATGGGACTATTGCCTATAGATTGATGAGTCACATGTGATGGTAACCCGACCTAAAAGACTGGAGATCCCAAGATTTAGGTTCAATGGGTAATAACAAGTCATAGTGATACGAGATGAACATGCTACATAATATATGAAGGAAACATGAGTCCTGAAGCGATGGAAGAATGAGATAATAGAAACTCTTAATGAGATCTATACTCTATGTGGAGTGGAGTACCTAGCTACAGGAGTACTCTTGATAGACTCACCTATGTGAATGTGGAAGTGGGGGCCGCTTCCTATGGAATTTTAAGGCAGAATTCCTAGAGCGTTCACTACACTGGGATACACGTGCATGACCCTAAATGCACGGGCTTTTGAGAATACACCCAATGAAAAGGTTATGTATAGGTTTGATGTCAGAGATAGAGTTCAAGACTACGAGTCACTCTTGTTGAATCTGAATCTTACTTACTACGCAAATGTTCAAGTCAAGAGACACATTTGTTTATGTATAATCTTATAGAAGCGTTTGACGCTATTCAAGAACCTATTTTTAAATTCAAGTGGGGGATTGTTGGAAATGATGGAAGATAAATGACATTGATGATGGCTTTTAATGTTGTGAATTGAAAAATGAGAAGTCCCACATAGGAGGGAACACACTCATTAATAGCCTTTATAAGGTGTAAGTTTCACACTTGGGTTGGGCCCCAAGGGGCACCACAATTTTGTGAAGGAGGGAGAACGCAAGCAAATGGACCACCACACGCGCCGCCGTCGCCGTCCGGCCGGCTCGGCTCGGTTCGGCTCGGTGGTGTATTAAATTTTTTAAACATATGAAAATTAATTATTTATTTTAATTAATTAATTATATGCTTGCGTTATATCACAAGTTGCGTTAATTACGAAACTTCTATCCACAAAGTCAATATCAATGTTCTGATCCAGTCAAACCATAAACAGACTAATCTTCTGTTATTTACCTAGTCAAAACCCTAATTTGACTAAGCCTCTGTGTTTGCCCGGTCAAAATCCTAAAGCTGAGTCTTTTCCACGTTTTAATTGTTGCCCGGTCAAGAAGCCTAGTCAAATCACGTTTCCTATTTCTGAGGCACTCTTCTAGTAGCCAGCTGATGGACTTCGTGCTTCTTGGATTCCCCCTTTTTCTCAGATCCAGTTGCTGAACTCCTCTATAAATAGAGAGTTCACCTCAGTTGAAAAAGGACACCAAAAGCTCTCCGTATCTGAGGCTTTTCTCACTTCTCCCCCTACTCTCTTCTTCTTCTTCTATTTTCTTGAGTAGCCTTAGTGCTATATTACGAGTAGCCTTAGTGCTATATTACGAGTGTCAGTCATACGACTACCATACAGAGGGTGTAATTCTACATCGGTTTTCTATAGTGCAGTAGAAATCCGTTACAGTGTAACTGAGCTGTTTTATCTTGGGGACTTCGTGGTTGATAATCTGCCTTGCACTATTTGGGCAGTGCCTCGAAATATCTTAAAGAGAGCGACCTAGTCCGCGACTCAACCCAGTAATTTTAATCGGTGGCATTGTTATTTTTCAAAAGTATTTTTCTGAAACAACAATTTCTAACTAATAAATTAAAATACAAGTAGTACACATTAAAAATGTAAAAAAGCCATAAAGGAATGACTTATGAAATCAATTTCTATATGAATGAAATAACAAACATTTAATATCCCTGTGATCGGAGCATATATCATACAAACTTTGATTCTGAATAAGAAAATTACATCCTTAATTAATTAGTACTGCATTATCAAATTCTGTGAAACAAAATGAAATTTAAAAAAGAAGAAATAAAGTTTATCATATAAATATATAATAACCTCCACATCCACTCATGCCTTTTAAAAATTGCAAGGTATTGGGACATGTTTGATATATGTCTCTGTTTCCTTACCGGTGATGATGAGAGAGAAACTAAAAGAATTGATTGTGGGATGAAAATGTCTGTCCAAATTTCCAAGTGGAAGGAACCACATTAAGAAACAGTAATGTTTTCCCATCAACCAAAGTAATCTTGAATGAAAGTATCTGGTTTCTTAGATCTGCACTGCTTTGCCAATTAGCACCCCAATTTCTATGCATTGGTAACCAAGATCCAGTTCTTGATCCTCTGATCCATACTCCATTTACATCACCGCTTCCACCCACGTTTGTAATCATCACCATGTTGAAATTTGATTGCCCCTTTAATGTGAACCTTACTCCACCTCTTCTTTTGCATGCCACCCTGTTTAAGTACATGCATCTATAGATAAGTCAAAGTTTAAATAGTTTATGTTTCTCATGTGTCACATAACTTACTATTATATATTGTATAAAATAGAAATGTGTTTTTTGTACCTTTTATAAAGGACAGGAACGATGCCTTCATTGCCTTGTCGTGCAATGCGAAAGAAAGCAGGCATTGACATATCAAAATGGTGGTGAGGAGGATCACACCATCCTCCATGATTGTTTGGAGGACAAAAATTTGTGGCAGTGATTGTCACACTTTGTCTTCTAAGACACCATTTTGGATCGTTTCTATAGTCACATATCACTTGGTAGCAAGCACCACATACCTCACCATCTCTAAATAGCATAGTGCTCACTGCTGCAGTGTTCACCCCAAACCCAGCATGGAAAGTATTGTCATAACCACATGCTCCTCCTGAAATTCTCACATACATTATTGTTAATATTAAATCACGGGAAGGTTCTTATTTATATAAAACACTCATGAACTGGTCAATCTTCACCATGGAATCAAATCATAAATAGTTAATTAATTAGGATTAGAATATTTTCTTATCAACAAAATATATCATTAAAGAGAGAGTATGAGGAGAGCTCAAACTCAAACTCAATCAAACATATTAGAAAAACTACTCATTCTCTATGAAGGGTGGCAGAGATTATGCTGAATCGGGTGCTCAAAAGTTGAACAAAACACCATATTTATTTTACTTCGATATTACATGACACCTAACCGATTACACTTAGTGCTACTAATTTGATTTTTTTTAAGTGATCATGAAATATCAAAATTAATATCTTATACTCTTTTATTTAAATATAGTTAATCGTGATGCATTTCAATGATATAAAAGATATTTATAGATTTATATAAAATTTTATAGACATAATTTATACAATATAAATTTTCAAGTATAAAATTACTTTTGTAAACTATGTACTTTTTATATACTTCTGAGCAATATAAAATTAATTATATTGAATTCTCTCCCGTATATATATTGAGGAAAAACATAACGAGAGAAAATAATCGCATGATTAACACATTTTTATAAAAAATTGCACTTAATGACAAATTTTAATTTTTTAGACTTATTATCTTTGGTAATTCACTATTTAAGTTAGTAGAGATGTATTGTTGATGCAAAGTAGATTTGTAGTGCAATCTAATAATAACTTACTCACGATACTAAGCTTATTTTGCATCTGCAATTTAAAATTGATAAAGTTCTATTTTTATACGAGACGACACTCAATAAATATCTTCTGTTTATTTTTTATGTCAATTTTCTTTAAAATTCACCATAAAATATTTTATTTTATTTGATATCAGTGTAAATTTAATTTAGACAGTTTCATTTAATTAATACGCAATAAAATTAGATGTATGAATTGTTATTTTTGCATATTATTAAAAATATTCTTACCAAGGGTGGTGGGACTTTGATTGGCTCCATAGAATGTTGCATGAGCGTTAAGCCAAACGTCAGCTTGGACGTGGATTCTAACTGCACATAGAACAAATAAAAGAAAAGATGAAAAAATCACAATAGGTCCCATTTTATGACTTTTAATTTTGTTTTGTTTTTGGTTTTACTGAAACTATGATAAGACCCTTGGAGAAAGTGCGTTGTTTTATAGATTGAATACGCGGTTGTCGGTGATTAAATAATAAAAAATGATCTGTTAATTAACGACTTTGGAATTTTGATTTCATTTAAAAACGCGTTTCTCAACATATTCTATCAAGTACGGAAGAGAGGTACGACGGTTGTATGACACAACTTTCAGACAACAAGATCAATAAGCACATGCACACAATGCAAATTCTTCAAATCATCTCTCTCTCTCTCTCTCTCTCTCTCTCTCTATTGTTTGTGAATAAATGAAAATACTACTGTAAAGTTGGGACATCAGATGCAGTTTCAATAACCATAACTAAATCTTAGACGCAATTGTCCTTCAAAATTTATCTGCCTCGTCTATCAAAATTCAACAAGTTCTTCTAATAGTTAGTATAAAATCGAGGTAACATAACAATAACAAATATTATCTTAAATATTGTAAGAAGAGTTCACCGGTAGAAAATTAACAAGTGGAAGAAGAAAAAAATAAAAAATAAACAATAGTTTTGCACGTTCTACTAAAATATATCAGGTACACAAATAAGTAGTATAAATATATTTTCTAATAAATATATTTTTTAATATTTCTTACTTAAAATATAAAATTTAATTTATTTAAAATTTTGAAATATCTAAAACTCAATTTATTTAAATTTTTTAAAATACCCTTAAAATTTACAACAATCCACCACATATTTTGAAAGTAAAAAGAAGTTTCAAAATAAATTTCCTAAATTAACATTGATGTATCAAACCGGCGTAGTAAGTTAGTGATAGTACTTAATACATGATTAGGAGGTATAAAACTTACACCACACCCCTACAATTTTGTTGTACGTTTGTCTTGTTTAATATACCATGATTGTGCTTGATTTTTCAGAAGTGTTCTAGAGATTTTACCATAGTCTCATGCAAGCGGTCTTATTTAATATATATATATATATATATAATATTAATGTAGTTTAAAAGTAACAATAATCAATGATGATAATTAGATTTATATTTAGTGGGTGTTTGCAAAAAATCCACAATAGATATGATAAAATCCACATAATGGATATAGGTTTGGGGACGAGTAATTACCAGACAAAATTAAACAATATAGGTGCGAGTACATGTACTATAATATCTACACTGCTCCGCACCCGCACTTATATAAATATATTATTTATTTATTATATTAATTTTTAGTTTAATTAATTATTTTTTTTATGTTTTAACATCTATTAATATCTTTGGCCCACTACAATATTTATAATCGAAAGATAGATGTTTGTAAGCTTTTTAAGAATTTGATTATGATATAAGTAGGTAAATAGTTGTGACTTTATAACTAAAAGTTATGTCTTATTAATCATAATTTTATAAATATACTTGCAACTCCCTTTCAGTTATTTTTACAGATCTCGAATAATATTGTTGTAGAACTTGCAACTTCATAAAATATTATTATGAATATTTGAATGTGTATTGTAATAAGTGCTCATTTAAAATGATATGAGTTGGAAAATATTTTGGTTTCTAATACTTTTTGAGTGAATTTAAGATATTTGAATAATTTTTAAAATTAATCTCAAAGTTAATTTATTTATCAATCTATTTTAGTTAAAATGTGAGTAATGAATATGGATACATACACTTAAATACCTAGAGGGTAAGAGTACGAATATTATACACTAGAATACAGATACAGATATAGATATTTTTAAAAAAATATGGGTATGGGTACTATAGTATCCTACTCAAACTCAGCCTATTGCCATTCTTAGCAACAATTCTAAACATCGCAGGAAACTTGTTGTGGTGATTGGGCACTTGGCGCATAAATCATTGTTGCAACGTTATGTGGTGGCGGTTTTAGCAACTGCTGGTATCAATTGTTGTTTGGTTATATCATGATTGTTTTTTGTTTTCTACGGCTGTTTTATGAGACAGTGAAATTTAGTGTGACTATGTTTCACGGCAGTTGTAACTGTAGCTAAATTCAAAAATTATTATTAATTTGTTTATAGCAAACTCAATTATTTTTAAATTATCATTCTTGGTTTCCTTAACGCGACTAAAAGTTGATGTATTTTAATGGGCTATAATGATTTAGTACAAATACATGTTTAATCTGTTATTTGGTTCAAAAGATGTTATGCAATCTTATGTGTTATGATCAGACTCATTGATGATAATTCAAATGTAAATGGATAAAAATATGAGAAAATTAAAATAAATAAATAAATAAAAGTGGATTAAAAAAAAAAAAGACGGTAAAAGAAGACGCCGTAATATTGATAAATCAAGAGAAATCACTACAATGATAAAAAAATTCATTGACAAGATTGAATTAAGTTTCAATCCAAAAAATAATCAAAGAAAAGTCAAAATATGTTTTTTTCAAGAATCCCTTTGTTTGTGTCTATTTATTTTATTTAATTATTATTTAAATGAACTCTATAAAACAATAAAACACCACAACTTTGTGGTCAACTTCCAATATATTTTTTTACCATTATAGATTTGAATTTGATATTGATTCTAAAAATAAAATTGTAGATAATTCTTTTAAGTTTTTAAAATTAAATATCACTTGAATTGGACATATAGAGTTTGAGATAACTCAAAACAAGGCTAATGTCAAAATGGAATTGGGATTATATGATTCACTCAGAAGAAGTACTTTCAAGATTTTTGCGGTGCTTGATCATTTACAAAAGGCTCATCTAATCTCTTATGAGTTACGGCCAACATTTCTCCTCTTGTAAAAGGGAAAGAACAAATGGTACCAATTTATGCTTCTTTCAAGCACATTGGTCCATATAAACTCCTTTTGGGAAAACGTTCAAGATTTTCCTCCCAATCAAGTGATGAATTATAGCACTCACCAAAAACACACACGATTATTTTGCCAATATTAGAATATATACTTTTTGATTGTCCTCATTGACTTCAAATTTTTCCTTAAAAAAACAAAATAATAATAATAATAATAATACAAAAGACATTAAATATTAAAGGAATTAAATTGTCAAGTTCATACCATTATAGTGTCCTTCCAAACTGCATCTTTGTAGCTTGAAGTTACCAATGGTCAATTGTCAAAGCAGATGGGGTATTTTCTGAAATTTGCAGCAAAGAGTTGCCAAAAAATTCCTAGAAAACCGGTAGTTCACTACAAGAAAAAAAGCTAATTTCCGATGAACAAAAGTCCTAGAAAATGCACCAAAATTCCTCGCATTGCTTTTCTAAGGAACTTTCCAAATGTTGGTCGCAAATATTTTTCGAGAAACAATGTCCTTGAACGTTTTGTGAGCAACTGATTAGAAATTTTTTAGGAACAATCACCTCAAAAAGTTTCTACCAAAAAGGCAGATAATTTTTTATCCACTAATTTAACTTTCGGTCAGTTGATTTGTTATTTTGGAGAAAATTTTCCGAGAAACTATGTCATTTGGAATGTTGTCTAACTGAAAATATTTTAAAATAATGCTCAAATAAAAAATATAGAAAATTAATATATTTTTGAGGAGCAATGTTCTCGGTACTTAAGATATTTAAAAAAATTAATTTACAGAAATAGTAAAATAAATATTAAAAGAAATATTTTAAAAGGTTTTTAAATATATAAAAATAAAAGAATTAAAAGTTACTTCATGAGGAAGAATGGTCCTGGGTAATTAAAATATAATTTAAAAATATTAATTATAGAAATGCTCAAAAATGATTTAATTAAAATTCATAATCATTAATAATTAAATAATAACTAAACAAAAAAGATAAAATTGGAAAATAAAATTATTAAGGGTTAAATAAA